>JABJVR010000858.1:0-20282 GCA_025773905.1 Chitala chitala
TGTGTGTGTGTGTGTGTGTGTGTGTGTGTGTGTGTGTGTGTGTGTATGTGTGTGTGTGTGTGTGTGTGTGTGTGTGCATGTGTACTGGTCTTAAGCTCCGCCAGCTCCAGTGCACCATATGGGACCTGCTGGGCTGCGGTCTGTTTCTCCTGCGGAGCTGGTCAGCGGTCTCGTCACAGAGCATGACAACAAACCCTGTAGGATCCTGGACTGGCATGAGCCACTGTGTCCTTGGAATTATTTTAAGATACACCAGTAAAAGAGCAGGACCTAGTAAAATACACTATGTAACTTGTAATTACCTGCACAGCAGTCTAGGTAATATTATATGTCAGAATAACACTATTCTAATACAATGAAAATAGGCAGAACCAAACTTGTACTTGTTGGCTTAGTTTCTATATTACAAATTTCAGGATTATAGTCTTTCTGTAAAGACCTGCCCTGATATATGATTTCTGCATATTAAATTATTTGGTAACCACTGCATGTATTCAAATGTATATAAAAATGCACATAACTAACTTTTCTTTGTCTTTGCGTGAGCCATTGCCATACTGCTGACCTGCCTGGGACTGAGTGTGTGGAGCACATCTCACACACTGTTATGTAGAGCTGTTTAGTAACTCAGGCTCTGTCTCCACTACAGCACTTTTCAGCTTGCCTTACCACCGTCCAGCCCGTCCTTTATAATTGTCATAGGTTGACCGTAAATGGAGTAGGTAGATCTGTACTGTTTCCTTAGTTGTGGTGTTTCCTTAAAAATGTTGAGACAAATAACCAGACATGATAACTTCTTGATTTCTCTCATTTTTTATCAACATGCAAAAGCACATAACATGGGGAGCTCATTCAGCCCTGCTCTCCTCAAAGTAAAGTTATGCCTCCAAACAGATAGACATTTGTGAGATAATGCTGAGTTCTGGAGAGCCAGATCTTAAATGGGACAGAAATAAATCTCCACATTATGATAGTGTGCCTTGTGCTGGTGGCCACATTGTTCTATATTAAATGGGTAACTTTCAGAATTAATCATTCAGATTTTTTATCTGAGGAAGGAACATGGTACTTTATGTATTTTGTTGGTGATTATGTAACATTTTCTGTAGCTTAGCAAAGTGACTAACCTGCTCTATATGATACATGTCATATTCAGGGCGAGAACAAACAGGTAAACTACAGTAACAAAAGCAGCTGCAAAAATTAGTTGTACGCTTCAACTACAAAACAAGTCTGACAGTTTTCATCCTAATGTGAAAGTTTTCTGAGCAAGTTGTGGCAAGTTGCACATGACAAAAATTTGGTGTCCTGGTTATAAGTCCATCAATTATAACTGATGGACCTGTAATTAACTAACTAACTAACTAACTAAAAAACTCTTAATGTGTCAAGTGAGCAGTCTCACACATAAAGACTAACCTGTACAAACTATACTAGCTGCAATTCCAAGGATGGCTTCAACTAATTTGTTGATATAGCGCCTTTCACAAGTTGTCTCAAAGCACTTCACAAAGAGAAATAAGAAATAATACAGAATTAACAGGAGGATGATTGAGGATAAAGATAAAGATAAAGCCAGACAACAGTGGAGGAGAGGAACTAAAAACTCCACAGAGAAAAAAAACCCTGTGGGGGCCCAAGGCTGACTGGCTGCCCAGCCCCTCCTGGGCACACTAACATTACAGAATACATAGTTGTAAAAACAGAAAAAATTACAGTACTGTCTATACCATGAAAAAATTGTTTATAAGGAAATACAGAACTTAACACAAACGTTTCGGACAGGCAGTCCTTCTTCAGTGTGTAGAATAGTGTATTCTATGTAAGAATACATAGTTGTACATGGAGACTATGAATGTGAAATGCATTATGGGGTCCTTCTGTGCACTAGGTGTGGGAGCATCTCTCTGCAGGCTCACAACATTCCTTGGGCGAAGGCCCCATCTGGGAAGGGTGGGTACTCTGGTTGTCAGTGCTGCTCAGGTACACATATGGATACAGAAGGATTCCAGAGAGGGGTTAGTACATAATACAAACACTAGCAGTTCCATAACAAAATATCATAGATACATAGTCATGTACAGCAGCACCATCATCGTCTATAACAATGAGCTGTGGACACTGTTGTGGGAAGGCTAAATAAAAAAAGTAGGTCTTCAGTTGGGATTTAAAGACTGAGACAGATGCAGCATCCCTTACGTATCCAGGCAGACTATTTCATAGACTAGGGGCTCTGTGACTAAAAGCTCTAGCACCAATACATTTATGTTTGTATGGAAATACGAGGGTTATAGAAAAGCAAGTGCACTCACCCCTTATGATGCACCCAGCTTCTAGGATGAGAATGGCCTCATGCACACTGAAAAACTAAATTTAAATGCGTTCAATAGCCTTCCAAATCACCAGGCCTACATAACACTGGGAACTCCCAAATTGCAGTGCATGAACCAATGACCAAGAGATTTCACTTCTTCAACTGTGGTGCAATATCCCTGAACACACAGAAGGCTTGCATAACAGTATTCCAAGAAAAATGGAAGCTGATGGTGGCAAACGGTAACCTATTACTTAGTAGGTCCTTGATACCATTAGGTATTTAATAGTTTTGTCCATCCTCAGCCCTGTGCCCTATGCCCCCTTGGGATGGGCTCCAGGATTCTCGTGACCCTGAATTAGATAAGCTGCATAGAGAATGGATGAATGGATGGCTGGATGTCCATCCTCAGTATTTCTGTAATGACAGTGTATAATGTGCATAATGTGCATAATGAAGGCTTCACCTTCAAAACTCAATATTATATAATCTGATGCCGTTTTCCCTACTATACGTAAGAGCAACTTTTCATAATTTTCCACCGATTGTAATTTCGATGAAATGCGCAATACAATAAAGCGCCACGCAGTGGACAATTAACCGCAATGCAAAAATACAGAAAAAACATGAACGCAATCGCAGCCTGGAGCCAGGAAGGTTCGGCTTCCGAGCTTCACTGTGTCCTACACCAGAGTACCCGGAGGAGCAGTCCAACACGTCGGCTATGCCGTTTTGTAAAAGAGCAATCGTCCCTAAACATGTCAGCAAAAGTGACAGGGGGGATCAAGGCGTTATTTTTGCGGATCTGGTGGATGTGTGCAGTTTTACTCTCTGCTCCGTTCTTAAGCAGCTTTCGGATTTATCCAGACAATCGGTCAGCATCTTGGAGGACCTGGAGGGAGAACTTTTGTCAATTTGTCAAAGGTCCGTAATATTGGAGAATAAAGTTATCAATCTGCAAAAACATGTTTCAGCATTTATCTGCAAGCCACCGTCAAACAGTAAGCACTTATTTATTTGTTTGTTTGTTTGTTTATTCAGCTCGAGCCATCGGCTGCCTATGCTGTCTTAATATTAAGAGCTAAACTTCATGCTGAACGTCTTTTAGCGACGCTTTTAATTTGTGTCACGGCTTTATAAAATGTTACTTTTGGTTTATAAACTCGCTAACTTGTTTTGTTGTAGATCAACCCATAAAATCGACTGAAATTAAAATGTATATTTATAGCTAATTTTACAACAAATTCTTTATATTTAACGTTTTATATACATCGCAGTACAATAATGAGCTATTACAGCAATTAAATGTTTCATCATATAAGGGGGGAAACAGCGATGTGGTACATGCAGTAAATACAGGAGTAGAAGTTTGACACTGGGATGATAGGACCACAGTTTTACCGGACAGCAGCATCACTATAGTTTCATGCATTATTAAACTGAGCACCGTTATTGCATGTTGCCTTAAAAATAATAATAATGCACACTGTTAGCTCAAATAAATGGTACAGCGATTTACTTTGTGTAATAGCAAATAACACTAAAATAATGTTTAGTCATCGAACAGTATTATTTTATGCACATGTGAAATATTTTCACGAGTTTAAAGACGAATTTATCTTTCACTGTTACAGTATTGATATGTATGGCTACCGTTGGTTGTATGTTATTTATTTTTTCCAGTGGGATATTTACATATATTACGTATATCTATGTAAACATTTTAGCTATAAATAAATTTTAAAATATCAATTAAGATTGGACACTCTTATAGACTGTAACCTCAGGTGGTCCCTAGGTGTTCCCTGGATGCCCCCCCCCCCCATTATAATGACTTCAGATTGTATTGTAATTGTTTAAATGGTCTTTATTGTGTTTTGCATGTGTGTCCTTTGTGTGCAGGGCTCCTGGGTGTACACTCAGCCTTCCCGTATATTACAGCTTGCCTTGCTTGTACGTCACCTTGTGGTTCTCATAAAGCACACAAGTGTATACATGCACACACACTGTGCTGTAATGTCATCAGCAGTCTTTTGCCTGCTGTTAACAGTGATTCTCAGTCTTCTGATCAGTGAGAAACTCAACTGCAATATTTAATGAGATGTTTAGCTGGTGATGACCAGAGCATGGTTTGGGTTTGGCTTGGATGGAAGGCCAGGGCTGGGGTAAGTTATACTGAGGCTCAGTACCCCATTCATAGGCTCCAGTCAACAATTAAAGATCAAAGATTGGTAAATATTTGTTTTTGGTTGAATTTACATTTTGATATATCACAAGAAGAGCTGAAGAAATTAATTAAATAGATATTCAAGTCTGAATAATACATATGTTGATTACAGTTGTTTGTTAGTTAGGCAAAATGTCTATCACCTTCCTTTTTAATATATGCCGAGATGCCTTCTTTGTACAACAGTAAATGGCCTATGGCCTCGCTCCCAAATACTGGGGGTCATCAGAAAAATCAGAGCTTAGTTTAAAATTTATTCTTAGTGCAATGAATGAGATGAGGAGGAATAAAACTGACTGCATGTTTTGCCCTACTCTGTGACTGTTGCATGTCCCTGTTGTAATGTGTGAGTGACTTGAAGTTCGTGCGGTGACACCCCATGGCAAGCATATTCCGTTCCCAAATGTGACTGAGCCAGAAGGAACCGCTTCATCTTCAGCTGCAAGAAGAGGAGTGCGGAGGTGTTTTACACTCGAACGTATCATTCTTGTTGTGTCAGGGCCGCTTTTTTAGTCCTGGTTGCTCCATAGCTGACAGTT
Organism: Chitala chitala; assembly: GCA_025773905.1. Taxonomy (NCBI): domain Eukaryota; kingdom Metazoa; phylum Chordata; class Actinopteri; order Osteoglossiformes; family Notopteridae; genus Chitala; species Chitala chitala. The sequence goes on from JABJVR010000858.1 coordinate 5,081, forward strand.
ATATAGAACACTTTGTTTGGCCTCCCTTTTCAGAGTGAATATGAAAATCACCTCCTCGATGTTTATACTCAAAGTGGAAAGAGGCTGGTGTGTCGTCTTAGCTTGACTGATGAAATTGAATCTGTGTTTGTTCAGTGGATGATTTTTGTTCATAATGTTTCCAGGAGCTGCACTTACACTTTTGCTAAACTGAAGGCTGCTTTTGTTAGCATGCCCATGGGGGCTTAGGGGTCGGACAGTGACCTTGGACGCCCAGAGGTTTTTTCTTCACATTGGAATTTTTGGTTCCTCTCCTATATTTGGCTTTCACAGAGGCTCAGAGTCCCCTGGGTGCCGTATATGGCTGGCTGCCCACTGCACCCTCAGGAGATGGATTAAATGCTGAGAAGCAATTTCTATCTGGGATTAATAAAGTACTATACATTTTTTTTATTAATTAATGTATTAATTAAATGTATTGTTTTGTACACTGACACCTGTAAAGTGCCTTGAGGCAATCCTTTTGTGAATGGCACTATATAAAATAAAATGAATTTAATTTGGTGAAGTGGGAAGGGGAGTGTTACAGATGTGGAAAGTGAATAACTTTACCAAAACAGTCATGACAACCACATCTTACCTATCAGCTCTATAGGTGACCTCAGAAGAAAGCTGAGTTAAAATAAGCGACTTAAATCCGAATATTGTATGTCACTCTGCTTGTTTTTCTATATTTTGAGGAGGGTGATGAATAGAAACACATGGGCCTATGTGTGTAAGCCATGGAGACAGTTTAAAGGGAATAAGTGCAGTATTTGTGTTGGATCCCTGTCCACTGGGTATGGTAGCTGTGTACATAAAAGGAAGCCTCAGTTTGTCTTTCTGCTTGTGCTGGGTCCTCGTTCCTGGGATGTTTCGGCTGTATTCATGCAGGGAAGCCTCAGTTTGTCTTCCTGCTTGTGCTGGGTCCCCGTTCCCTGGATGTGTCGGCTGTATTCATGCAGGGAAGCCTCAGTTTGTCTTCCTGCTTGTGTTGATGTCACACTGGCCCCCCTGAGCTCCTAACTCAGACTGCGGACTCATAAGGGACACAGGCCATGTCTCATTCCAGCCTCCATCACCATGGTGACTGTGCCTGCGGAATATGGTGAGGATGTGGGCGCTGACCGCCTGCTTACATACTGCAAAGAAGCATGCTCGTCCTCTGTCTCTCTGCTTTTGATGAAGATATCCATCCACAGTCAGATGATGGGAACAGCAGTTAGCACATGATGTCACCAGAAACTCTTAGTAAAGTCCAGTAATTAACTGTTCGGAACTACAGGTAGAAACTTGAGTTTGTGTAGCCATCAAGAGCATTGTATATGCAATGCATATCTCTTACTGCATTGCTGCTGTTTGCAAGTGGTTTATTTTGCAAGTCTAACATTGTAGGCTACGTTTTATTATAATGATGCCTGGACCACTCATTTATACATTCTTAACTTCTACTCACTTCTGCCTCAAGAGCTATTTGCAACACTTTAAAGCAGTTAAGATCAATCAGCCCATTAGGTAATGCCACTGTGCCAAGAAGATTGTTTCCAGATGTTTGAGGTGTCAAGGAAACTGGTGCAAACTGGGAAATCAAGAGAAGAGAGTTTTCTATATCTTTTGTACAGCTGACAGTAAAAATTTCTGTCTGGTATGTAAAACTAAAAAAACAAAAAACAGAGGGTGCGAGTTGGCATCAAGAGCAGGCTTCCCTGCAGCCTGCCACGAAAGGCACCGATGAACAGTAAATTAACAAACAGAGCGCAGACTCGCACGATGAGTTTTAATTTCCCCTCTTTGAGAGCCCAGCAGACTGACGTTAACATTCATGCCAGAAAGTGATTTTAAACGCAAAAGTTTGGCCATAGTAAGGAGACAGTGGAGTGATGCCATTGTGATTTATATCGGTCTCTGCCTCTGAGATGTAGCATTGCTGTCACGCATTTTGCTTTGCACGTGTGCACTGCTGGAGCGTGGTGGAGCACACCGGGAAACAGTTACTGCCACCTCTGTCTCCAGCTTGAGTAGGAGGGAGCAGTAACTGCAGGCCCTCATCTTGAATTTGTTAAAGATTGTGATATTTATATATTTTGTAAGCAGCAGGTTCACACTGCCTCAAGGACAAGTGTTTCTCAGAGCTGAGCTTGAGTGAAATGTAAGTTATGGCTTTGCAGCTATTATTTATGTAAGTGTTTTTTGTACAGTCTGCCCATAATTTTATATGTTGTTTTGTACAAGAGCCCAGGGTTCAGCTCTGTGCTTACGAAGATGAAAAATCATTCAGTACCTCAAAAAACATAATAATTTTCCATCATTACATTCCACCATTACTGTGTCTCACAGTCATACACATCATAAGGTATTTATATTTAATATTTAAATATTTATAACCTTCAACATATTTGAAGACTAGATAAATAAAGGCAAAGTAATAATTAGTAGATATGCTAAAATAGATATTAATAGTGTGTCACATATTATTTTCTTTGTAAAATTATAATTTTGTAAGCCTTTTTATTTAGCCACTTAAGGATACTTGGAAAGAGGGAACAGATGATTTATTTTTCAAGCTATTTGTTTTTTTTTTAATAGCAGCTGTGTGGAAGACAGTGACGTGATGTGTATTTGAGTGAGATGGTGATACTTTGGGGAAAAATAAGTGGTTTTTAAGTGGATGTTAAATGGATTTAATTCACCACATGGGAATAAGGGCTCCATGTTTCTCACATGCCACTTAATGACAACAATTTTTCTGAAAATGTGCTTTGCGTTGGTTGCATAATGATCAGACAGGAAATAGTGAATCAGGGGAGACCAGCATCTCCACTGGGTATCAGGAGATGACGTGTACCTCTTTGTTTTGTGATGCTATGAAAGCTGTCAGATGCTGCAGTGCCAGAGATGGCATTCTGCCACCAACACCCTAGGTACCTGGACAGTAGAGAGCCATGGATCTGTTGTTGCATCTCACGCTTTTCTGACATAAGCTGTGTGTCTCCCTCGCTCACCTGCCTCCCTCACTCACATGCTTTCTGCACTGTCCTGCTTCCCTCGCTCACCTGCCTTCCTCACTCACCTGCTTTCTGCACTGTCCTGCCTCCCTTGCTCACCTGCCTCCCACGCTAACCTGCTTTCTGCACTGTCCTGTCTCCTTCACTCACCTGCCTCACTCACTCACCTGTTTTCTGCACTGTCCTGCCCTCCTCACTCACCTGATTCCCATGCTGTCCTGCCTCCCACGCTAACCTGCCTCCTACGGTCACCTTTCTCCCTTGCTCATCTGCCTTTTGCACTCACCTGCTTCCTGCGCTCACCTTTCTCCCATGCTAACCTGCCTCTCACACTCACCTGATTCTCATGCTGTCCTGCATCCTGTGCTCACCTTTCTTCCTCGCTGTCCTGCCTCGTGCTCTCATCTGTCTCCTGTGCTAACCTCACTGGTACTTCCAGGACCAACAAGAAGTGAGACTCTTATTTAATGAGTTGGCAGTCAGTAATAGCTTCTGTTTATGTATGTTCAAAAGGCACTGATTATAGCATTTAAAATTTGTCCCATCCTGTCAGCATTTTTCAAGTTGAACCCCAATCATCCCCTGCTGATGTGACTTTTTTCTGGGTAATTTCCTCTTGACTGTATATTTTTCAGCACCAGGGCATTCCACTGTATTATGCAGATATCTTAAGTTGGATTACTAAGGACACTCCTTTGTTAACTGTACGTAAAAATGTTGGACAGGAAAGTCAAGAGTGTCTACGAACATGATTCTGGACTCATTTTCTGTACAAACAAAAGCCTTGGATGGGTTTAACAATGGGACAACAAAAACTAGTCTGCCATTTTCGATTCAAGAGAGATTTTGTAGTACTTTAAACTTGCCATTGTCATTTTGCTCAGTAGAGTGGAGAATAAAAAGTTTTTTTTTTTAACATGGCCAATGTCTTCCTTTTTTCCTGTTGTTTTTCCCTGATTGTCTTCATTCCCCACATACATCAATCACCAATAACAAGGCAAGATGAGGTTGAAGTGCAAAAGCACACAAGGGAAAAGCTAGAAGAAAATGGTGATGACATCTAGTGGATACAGGGAGACATGACAGGTATAGGCATGACAGAACCACTCCCTCACACAGGCCATTCCTGGAGCGGAACAGGAGGCAAGCCTGGGGACACATAGGGCAGAAATGAGAAAACAGGATAAGCAGCACCAGACAAAACAGGATCAAGGAAGGTCACAGGGAACGAGGATAACAAAAGGACAGAACAGAAGCAAAAGAAAGACCACCAGGCATCAATCAAGACAAAATCTGCAGATAGACTGGGCCACCAGGGAGGGCCAGGAGGAGGGAGAGTGACCCGAGGTAGCACCTGAAAACAAAGGGGGCACATCATGGAACAGGCAAGACAACGACGCAGACGGCTAGGACAGGGCAGCAGGAGAATGGACAGACTGGGCAGATGAAGGACCAGGTGGGATGGAGGACAGAATTGGCCGGACCAATGGCAGACTTGATAGAGACCGAGGGAAGCACGACATGGACCGAGGAGAGAACAAGGGAAGAGGAAGAAGAAGCGGAGGACCACCAGGCAGAGAACACGGGGAGGGATCAGACTGAAGAAACCTTTTGGTAAAAGGTGAAATGTTTCTGTGTAAACGAGAAAGAAGTCCAGTTGACATGACGAAACTTCAAGATAACCTCACCTGGACGACTGAGACTCTTCATAGACATCAGGCTGGGATGCAAAAGTCTCCTAGTTCAAATCCCAGCCCAGCCAGCAGGTGTGTCCTAGAGCAAAACACTCAGCGCTTGCTCATTGTAACATGTATGTGGTATGTGAAGGCACACACATGGAATGCGTAGGCTAGCATGTGGAACATGAGGAGTGAGATCAGCGGAACCTGTGGCAAGACCTAGGCAAGGGACAAGGGAGATAAGACTATGGGTTACAGCACCTGGGGATTAGGCTTGGATGTTGGAGCCATAGATGGGGAGACTAGGGAGCATGGAGCACCACCTAGTGTCTGAAGTGGGGAACCTGGGTATCAGGGAGGCCTATATGGGTTTCTTTGGGACTCAATGAGTGGCTCCGCTCAGCCAAAGGACTCCATAGACCAGGCTGCCTTGGGCAGGGAATCCCTCAGATTGATAGGGGCACTCGATGGCCAATCTGATTCATTCAGGGTCTGCATAGAGCTTACTGCACTGGTCGGGGCCATACAAGGGCCCATGAAACCAGAGTGGACCCCCCCACGTTTCCTCATGGCCAGGAGGAAAGGTGGGCATGACAGAGGTCAGGACTGAGCTTGGGCTAGACCGGACAGGGTGTGTTTGTGTGTGTGTGTGTGTGTGTGTGTGTGTGTGTGTGTGTGTGTGTGTGTGTGTGTATATATATATACACACACACACACACACACACACACAGCACTGTGATATACAGTGTAACAGTACTGGGATGTTCACAATGAGTATCACCTCCGCTCCACAGGTGGTGTAATAATCACTAATTAAACTGACTGTAATAAACAAGTCATAGTCTGTTGTTGCTTATTACTATCTACTAATAAATGGCGTTTGTAGAACTGAAATACCACACTCGAGGTCGCGCCGCTGTATTGAATATCAGCATGGCTGTGATGTCCTACTTTTTATTACTGTTTTTTGACTGACGGATTTATTTTGCTTTGGAAAGAATGCTGTAACATTTTAAGTGTATGGTAGATATGGAAGCTGTCTAAAGTGTGCCTGTTAATAAAGAGAATAAGGGTGGAGCACTGGTCTGCATACCATTCTTGTCACTACAGAGAAGCATTAAATACATGCATTTAAAATAAATGTTAACAGTAATCCTCATCATGAAGTTAGAGTCGCATGTTTAGTGTCACACCATGGCACATGTTCAGTTATAAAACAGGCACGCTCCATCACATACTCACAATGCTTTCAACAAGAATTTCCCACTCAGTGTTCTGTTTAATGAATAAACCTGGTTAGTAGGATGAACTTGTTTTTGGTCTTCGTGAAGGTTATGACAGCACAGTTTGAGGAGCTCCAGGCTGCCTGGCTGCCGTGAAGCCAGCATTCCATACTGGCACCAAGCTCAGCAGGTGACTCAGGTGTAAGCAGATGAACGAGGGCGGATGTTCTCCTTATGTATCTTTTTTTTATTTTAAGATTTCTCTTAACATTGTCTACCCATGTCTGTTTATTTTGTTCTTAGTTAAAATCTTCAAGTGTTACTGCTTTATTTTGTTATTGGCACACTGGGTGAAGCAAAGCACAGTTTTTATTTGGGAGTTTTCACCACAGCTGCATCAAGAAAGAAACAAAGTTCAAACAGAGCTTGTCTATAAGAGACCATTTAGTTATATTTAAGTTAGTTAGTGGGATGACGTAGGTCAATATAATGTATGTGACATCCCAGGAATGATTAAGAATTGCATTGGTATAAAGTCTGTGTGGCTTTTGTAATATCTGTGTAGTGAGTTACATGTACCGTAATTTGTACTCACTGAACATATGCAGATTAATCGCAGGATCTCCCATCAGGTTTCATAGTTTTGTTAAGCTTGGCTGTTGTGTGTTTTGGGTGTGAGGTAATGCTATTAATGTAAAGCCAGCCAGTGCGGTTTTGTGTCTGACTAAATGTCTTCACTTGCCTGCTTGCCTTATCTCCTTGACAGACTGAAGGTAGCACTGTATTGAAATTAATCACAATTCAGGTACAATGTTCTTTGCTGAGACATTATTTTCATGCTGTTTGTGGCACTTTCATACATTCAGTAACATGGACAAAATTAAGAGCCATATAAACATTTTTTATACTAGCATATGTGGAGTAAATGTGGCTTTCTGTTCTTGGCTATGTATTTCAGTGGAAGTTACTTTTCAGTTTTATTGAGAACAAACATACTGTTGAAAAATAAATGAGCAGTAATCTTGGTGCTGGCTATTCATTTGAACTGTAAATTAATAACATATACACCATTGATTGTGAATAATGCATGTTCTGTCACTTTTGGCCCAGCCTTCAGAAGTAAACTGTAATAGGAGGATAATGTTGCTTTGAGTACAAGTGGAGCATCTACAATTCAGCTGTATAGGATGGGGGAACATGGAGGCCAGGAGAGGCCTGCACAACAGGCTTTAATTGAATTGAAACAGACCAATGAAAAGATATAGTGACACCTTTATGTGTTATGAGACAGACAGGCCCAGTGCTGTTCTGGAGGTGAGCCAGGCTGGGTGTCTCTGGGAAGGCCTCTGAATGACTACTTTCTCTGACTTCCACTGTCCCTCTGTGCTTCGTGGGGTACAGGCCTGGGCACGGCCTTATTCTTCAGTGCCCCCCCAGCACCTGCTGTATAGTCAGACTTTATCTGTCAGCAGGCTGGCCGGCTTGCCTGCTTGCTCGTGGTGTTCCATCTTTCTGCGCTCTTCACACAACATTCCAGTCTGACATGTTGGAGGAAAAGAGCAGGGTGAGCATTTTTTTATTTCTTTTAAAAACATAGTTCATAGGTCTTATTTGCATATTAGAACAACAGAAAATAGTGGTGAGGTTTTCAGTGTGCTTAGTAGCACAGTTGGTTAGTCAAGATTCTCAGTTTACAGTGGAAAGTCTTTGGACTGATTAGAGTTTAGTTAGAATCTTCAGCCATCTGATTGTAAATACCAGGACAGAGATTATCTTACTTACCAGTGAAACGTTTGACTGGTTTTGGGCCCCAGAGAATAGAATGGACTTTATTTTCATTGCACACAAGGATGGTACAACGAAATTAAGAATTTAAAAATTAAGAAATTAAGAGGGGCGAGACTCTGAGGGGATTGGGGAAGGGAGAGGGTTGTAAAGAGAGTTCAGAGTCAAACAAGAAGTAGGTTGGTATACTGGAAACAGAGGCGTTTAGCTAGAACCTCTGTGGAGCCCATGGCTGAGAGGAGAGTGGGCTGACTGGTATTACACAATGCACTGATCCAAGCTGTGTGTGCTTTAGGGGGCTCTGCTTTTCATTGGCACAAAGTCTGCCATACAGTGTAGGTTTCATTTCAGCCCTAGAACATCACCAGCTTTATGGCTTAACACCCTTAAATATAAACACACCTTCTTACACAGCTACAACATTCATTCAGAAGAAATACTATCCTAATCATAAATGTGTAACATTTGTTTTGCAGCTCAGAGTGCACTGTTTATTGTTATGTATTATCAGGTTAACAGTGGTCCTTCTGTAATGTGTAAGTAATTTATGTGCGTTGTGTGTGCTGTTAATTGGACTTATTGCTCTTGTTCTGTCTGTCAGCAGGACATGTAAGACAGAGGAACATAATGAGACAAAGAAAGGAAGAGTGTGTGTCTGTGTGTGAGAGAGAGCCAAGCAATGTACCGATTGTCACTTTTCTGTGTTTGAGCACTTTATGCTTCCTCAATGGCCCGTTCACACACACTACTGAATAATTACCCTTTTGTCATATAACTGTGAAAAGACAAAACAGACTGTGCCGCGTTCCCAGTGTGTACGTGAGATTATGACAAAACATCAGCTTCGTCTTTTATGTCAAGCTATAATTTTATCAGATCATGACTACAGACCTCAACAGTTCTCGTTATATTGATGTAAGTAAAAGCTTGTTTCTGAGATGTGTTTTTAGGTCATTTTTAGTAGTATAAAACACCTGTGTAGAATGTGTAGAATGTGTAGAATAAGCAGAACATGATCTGAATATGTGAATAATAAAACCAGTTACCAGCGGTTAAAGTGAACAGTGACCGCTTGGAGATGTATGCTTGGACACTGCCATCAATAACTGTTGTTAGAGGAATGTTTTGAGCCAGACATCAATATTTGTAGATAAATGTTTGAAAGGCTGCTTTTCATGACTGCTGGGGGATGATTGTTTGAGGACTACCACAATTCTTGTGAAATAACACAGTTTTGTATATAGCCAGTAGGGGGCAGAAAAGGATGATATGAATTTTTCCTTAGGTACAAGAACACAGCCAAAGTGAATTCTTTGTTAGTGTCATTACGATGTGGCTCATTCTGTCCTTGTGTCCTTGCTGGTATGTGTCTACCAACAGTCTCCCAGTAGGGAAGTTAAACTTTCCAGCCCCAAAGTATATGTCATTGGTTAAGGACGTATGTTTGTTGAAACTTGTGAAAACATCCTCTTTCTAGGTTTACACTACAGTGACATTTAGAGTAGTTATAAAATCACTGAAAACTATATAGTCAGAAAAGAGCCATTGAATTAATAGGAGAGAAACTTAAGAGGACCAACAGACCCATAACCACCAGCTGTAATGTGTCAGGTTGAGTTTGTTAGAAACTCATGAAATACTGATTTTCTTGGGATCCTATATCTATGTGCAGTAAAACTGAGAGGGGTTGTAGGAGACTGCTTACAGCAAATCACAAATTTACAACATAGTTTGTGTCAACACACAGAGATGCACACACACACACACACACACACACACACACACACACACACACACACACACACACACACACACACACACACACACACTTCCCTGTTAGCTGCATGTCTCAGGTCTTCCCTGAATGGTCTTCCTTTCACGATCTTCCCCTCGTGTTCTTCTCCATCATAGACTTCTCATCATAGATGTCCTATCATGGTATTCCTGTCATGGTCTTTCCCTTTATGGTCTTCCTCCTCATGGTCTTCCTTCTCATAGACTAGCTGTGAGGGGAAGAGCTCAGCTGTGTGGTCTATCTGCATGGTCTCAGGGAGATGTGATCTCCCTTTGTTCACATAAATCATGAAATAAAGCCTCATGGATATCATCATTTGAAAACCAACAGATGTTTATGCTTAGGTTGTTCTACCAGCAATCTGCCGAAAAAGGTGAATGGACTGTGGCCACATGGTCCAGAGTCACAAGGTGACCAAAGGTTAAAGGACTGAAACTTATTAAAACTGAAAATACCACTCATTTCTGCCCAGTATACATTCAGCTCTTTATACATCTTATCTTTTTCTTTGTGAATACCAGCTGGGAGTCAATAGCATTATTCATGTACAGATTTTAATATTTCAATTCAAATACGTAGACAAGAGATTTGACAGAGGTCACACAACTGTCACTGTGATTAAACTGGAAGCTCAGTGATTTTAAAAAATGCTGCTTTAACTAATGATCATTGACATGATGTCTCAGATCACTGACGTGTATCTATTACAAATCCATGGTTTGACTAGTTTGCCAGGTATTTTTAACTTCTTGATAAAAACAATTATGGCATAAATTTTTGGGTAGAAAGATCTGGGCTACTGAGAAATGTTTGCTTGTTCAAACCTAGGTTTTGTCATGCAAGATTGAATACTTTAACTTTAGGAAATATCATTTAACCTGTTTGATAGAAACAGCCAGTATCATTTCATCTCTACAGAGCAGATAGATTAAATGCAGGCACAGATTTGTGCCTTAGTTTATGTCCTGGTTTCTGTGCTTTGTAAAAATTGTCAGTATAAGTAGTTCTTGAGCTCTGCAGTGAACCCCATCCTCCATTGCATTGAACCAACGAAGATCCATGGACACAGAGAAAAGCTCACACATTTAAGGAACCTGCATTTTTTCTTCCCGTGCATCTTTGTTAGAGTGTAGATGAGCAAAATGGTTTTCCAGTTTATGGGTTTCCAAAAGTCTTTTGACAGTGAAAGTCATCTAACCGTACATGTGCATGGAACGAAATTCATCCACTCTGGTTTCACAATTCCCACATCTGTGCATTCCTCAGCTGCAGGTTACTGGCAGTGATGGAGAAAAAGATTTTGACTTCTGGCCATTTTGTTTGGCAGCTAACGTGATAGTATTTCTCTTTGGGTATTTTGTTGTGTCATTTAGAACATTATTAAACTTTTTGAATTCAGAGCTTCATATGACAATACAAACTATCAGGACTGTGTGTGTGCACAATCGTGTGTGCATGTGTGTGTGTGTGTGTGTGTGTGTGTGTGTGTGTGTGTGAGGGGCATGCCGGGCTATGCAAGGTAAAAAAGGCAAGGTAAAAAAAAATCTGACATGGTGTTTTTACAGTTTGGTAGAACAAAACGCAGAATGTCTTGTTGTATGGTCAGGCACTGATCTTCATTTCTTATTGCCTTCTCCTCTTCATGGGACATCTGAATATGGAAAGAAGTGACAAGCTGGTATGTAGCTCCTAAGCTTCACGTAGGAGGAATGGGACAACATGAGTCTGGCTTTTTGAATATCGATGCAAACCCGTGGTGTGTAAGATATCAGAAAACCATAAAGGGGCAAAGAGTTGGTACGGATTATGAATCTGTACTACCATGGAATCTTTGGTTTTGGTCCCTAATCACTTACTCTTCAGTAGATGCCACGAGGCAGCGCTCTTCAGTAAAGATGCCCCACATCTTCCTCGGTAACCTGGGAAATGTGAACAGCTGCTTGTTTAGCCATCTCCACTGCATGTGAACGTTTCTGAGATTTACGTGGTCCTCTATTGTTTCTAAATTAGGCTGATGATTGTCAGGAATTTTGACAATACTCCTAAAATATACTGTTGCTGGCTGCTTGAATGTCACATTGCCATCTGAAGATTTATGTCACCAGCTGGAATGTCAGTTTTCTATTTTTGGCTGTTTAAATTATTTTTTTAAATAGTTTTTTGTGTGTGATGTATGTGATGTTATAGTACATGAAGAAAATTGACAGTTGTTCATTTTGCTAACCTGATAAACACATACTGGTTGTTGCTACGTGACCACTGTAATGGAGATCATTATTATTTTATGATTTTCAAACATTTTCATGTTTTTCAAATTGGCTTTGAGCTATAACATCACTAAAAATATGTTAAATTCAAAGTATTGCAAGTGTACTGTAGACAGACTATATAAAAAATATTGTACTTTAGTGATATTGGCTGTCTGTCAGTGGCAGATTGAAATTTCATGCTAACAAACACGTTTCCTGTTCCTGACGTTGCTTAGAAATATGAGGTAAATGTCTGTGTTTGACGTACTCATTTCTGTCTTGCTGTCAGTGGCCCTACAGAGCAGTGTACGGTGATTCAGAGTGTGACAGGGGAGGTCAGCAATTCAGTCAGTCTTCTCCTTTAGCCAGCTCCCCATGGGATTACATTTCTGCTGGAGCAATTGGTGTCTGCTTTGAGGTAGTAACATGCAAACAGAGGCTGGGCCTACCCTCCCTTTTTGCCCTCCTCCCTCCATCTTCCAGGTCCCCTCCACAGGCCCCTGAAATCTGCCTTCGGCCTCGCTTTCCCATTTGTCTACATTCCGACACCCAGGACACAGAAGCGATCAAGTCACACACCCCCCATTGCCGGACATGCCAAAGCATTTGGGTGGACAACAGTGAGGCTGAAGAGGTGCATGGCAGTCGGCAGGGACATGGCATGTCCCGTGGACGTTCGCTCACCCGGCTCTGTCTGGTCAGCTCAGTCACATCAGCTTCCTGCCAGATTGCCTGCTTCCACGAAGCAGCACACTTTGTTGTGTTGGTGAAAATTGCAGCATTTTAACATCCCTCTGTGCAATAAGGGAATTAATTTCAAGGTTTTCCAGCTAATGTTAGTGACTGAACATCTGAAATTTAGATGTTTTAGCACAGAATTGATCCTGCCATGGTCTTTCTATCAGCATTAAGTGCAGTATATTAATTTGATGCTGTGCTTTGTAGCAGTAAAATAAACATCTCTAATTCTAGCCCTTGGTTGTCTTGGGTAACTTGGTTATAATAACAGGTTATCTTGTTAAAGAACTAGTCTAACTATTCAGTGAGATGCTGAATATAGATAAAGACTGATTACGCTTTCCATTTTTGTAAAACTTGGCATATTACATAAATTATTATGAAAGTAATAAACTGGTAGTTGTTCCATTTTTTCTGTTAACACATAGACACTGTGACAGAGGACAGTCCCTGTCAGTTGGACACAACACCAGCATGCTACACAAGCCCTTCTACTCTTAAGATATGGTTTATTGTTGACAGTTCTTTCCACTTCACACAGTGGACACTCTTGGTGTCCCTGGCATGTATGTAACCTTCGGCATACTTCAGCTGTGTGACCTCCAGTTAATGTCGGGGGCAGAGGCTCGTGCTAATTAGCTGGGCATTGCTGCTGGATAGAAATATCAAACCTTCAAAGAGTCACTCAGGCGTGGTTCCAGGATGGCACTACAGGAGCTGAGGCCCAGTCCTCAACCTGTCCCAGCTATTTCTGCACTCCTTTAACTCAACTTTAAAACTGACCTTGGAGAGAAAACTTGCATTTGTGTTCATGCATCAGTGTACAGAATTGGCTGTAAAATGCCATCTCCATTTGTGTTGCACATGTACCCTAAACAAGACAGTGGAACTATGGGTAAAGGTGTACCGTTCAGCAGGTGTCTCACTAAGTTAAATGGTCGTGGCTGAGGTAGAGGAAGTATTTTAAAGATATTGGACAAATGAGGCAGAGATGGCCTTGTGACCCACACCATGATCAGGCTTTTAATCCCCCTGCCTGCTGACAGCTGTGGGCTCATGGCTAAGCAGGGTTATTAAAGGAAGCGATGAAGATGTAGCTGATAATACCGTGTGACAGCTGAATACTGCAGAGCTCCTCAGTCTGGCCCCAGTACTGTTTGTCATGACTCTGTCCCTCCTGTGACCACACGTCGCCAGCATTCACCTACACGCACACGCACGGGCAGCTGAAGGAAAAACCAGCCAGCTAACTGAGCAGAGCCTGAAGAATGATCAGGCTTAGTGGTTCTGGAATTCACGGTTCATGACAAAGGCAGCATTTTCACAATTTGCATGTGAGAATGAATCTTTGTGTTTCTGATGAGGTTATAACTTTCTTTTTTTGAGGAATGTTAGTAATGGCTTTGTCCGCAGACTGAAGAGAAACATGCAAACACACACACAGACATATGCTAAAATGAGCACACGCACGCATGCACACACACACGCACGCACACACATGCACGCGCACACACACACACACACACACACACACACACGGTTTATATTCGTGGCCCTGGAGATGAGGCTACCCCATTAAATTCAACACTAAATTGTGGCTCTCTGAATACGGCTTGACATGAAGACACCATGGGGGATGTAATTTTTTTCTTAAGGAAACCATGCGTGAGCAATTTTTTTAATATAGTTTTTAAATAACACTGTTAAAATTGTAGTTTGGTTCACTTGAATAATCTGTAAGAGTATATGGATGGGAGGAAAGTAAACAGAAAATAATTTTTCTGTCATACTTTGCATTTGTTTGGAATTTGCAGTTATCTGTGAAGTCTCCACACTGTCTATGCATGACACTTGTGCACACTCTAGCATTCACAGTGCTTTTGCTGGTCTTTATCGCATCGGTAAGGGTGGGGCTCTATGCTGAAGGTAGGAGGCAGGAGAACGTAGCTGTCTGCAGGGAGGGAAAGAAATCTGTTTACTGTGAGCCTGCTCGTTGTAGATGAGTAACGGAACACCACTGCGACAGGCACACATCACTTTACTTGTGCCCTTTCTGGAGTGGAAGGGGACACAGGATATTTGTGTTTTAACCTCTGAACACTTTCTGCTAACATCCACATACAGTTTGTGGAGTCCACATTTTGTTGATTGTATTTAATCTAACCTGATCAACAACTGTAGTATTTGTTTATTATTTTTGCATAGAATAAGTGGACAAGGGAGGCACCTTTGGCAGGTATGCAGTACTCAAAAGCAGACACCACATTAACATTCTCAGTACAGTTTTTGAATATATTCTTGTCATGTGAAAATAAAACTGAAAATAACAAAATCCAATAGCAAAATCTGGAAAAATATATGAACTGCACATGTGAATGCCTGGCTGAGTGTCGTTTTTAGCAGAAAAGGAAGCCCTGTCCAATGGTATTTTTCCTTTTATTATAGGGTGTAGTTAAACTGGCCATAAAGCTGATTTTTTCAACATTATTCAGTTTCAGTTGATTCAACATTATTTTAGAAGTGATTTTTAAAATTCATAAAATTTTTATGTTCTGATTTTGTAAACTATGTTGTCTACTGTTTGGTGGTTTAAACTTGGAACTGTTTCTCCTTTCTCTCTCCCAAGTTTCTCCTTTCTCTCTCTCTCTCTCTCTCTCTCACACACACACACACACACACACACACACACACACACACACACACACACACA
>JABJVR010000859.1:0-13945 GCA_025773905.1 Chitala chitala
GCTCTGGGATGGGCTCCAGGTTTCCCCGCGACCCTCACCAGGAATAAGCGGTTAAGATAATGGATGGATGGATATTACCATATATCAATATACATTATGTGTGTATATATATATATATACATACATACATACATACACACACACAATGTATAGTGATACATGGTAATATGATTCACACAATTACAGCATATATATATATATATATATATATATATATATACACCCTGAAAAAAGTAATAATAAATAATAATTTGAACATCGACTAATGAAAATTAGACATTGCTTCTGAAAAAAAAAAACTAGTGAAACTGGCCTGGAGAAAAATGATGAAACCCCTAGAAAAGACTGACAATAATTTGACCAAAGTGGCATGTTAAACCAACGTGTGTCCTGTAATTAGCACCAGAAGTGTCTTCAATCTTGCAATCAATTAATCAGCCTGTTTAAATGATGAAAATTTGTCACTCTGCTGTTTGGAATCATGGTGTGTACCACACTAAACATGAACCAGAGAAAGAAAAGGAAAGAGTCATCTGAGGACATCAGAAAAAAAAAATATTGACTATAAAACCATCTCCAAGCAGTTTAATATTCCTGTGACTACAGCTACAAATATTATTAAGAATTTTTGGGTCCATGGGACTGTAGCCAACCTCCCTGGACAAGGCCACAAGAGGAGAATTGACGACAAATTGCACTGAAGGATAACAAGAGTGGTATCCAAAGAACCAATGACAACTTCCAGAGATATTCAAGGTAAAATACAAGGTCAAGGAACGCCAGTGTCCGCCAATCACAGATCCTTTGCTGTTTGAGCAAAAATGGACTTATTGGAAGACAACCCAGGAGGACTCCACTGTTGGAAAAAAATTAATTAAAAAATCCAGACTGGAATTTGTCAAATTGCATATTGACAAGCCACAATGCTTCTAAAAGAATGTCCTTTGGACAGATGAGAGAAAACTAGATCATTTTGGCAAGTCACATCAGCTGTATGTTTGCAAATGCAAAATTAAGTTTTCAAAGAAAAGAACACTGTACCTACTGTGAAACATGGAGGAGACTCAGTTATGTTCTGGGGTTGTTTTACTGCGTCTGGCCCAGGATGTCTTGTGCTGAATCTGTGCTGAGTTCAAAGAAATCTCAAGACTCAAGGCATTTTGGAGCAAAATGTACTGCCCAGTGTTAGAAAGCTCGGTCTTAGTCGCAGGTCATGGGTCTTCCAACAGTATAATGACTCAAAACACACAGCTAAAAACACCCAAGAACAGCTAAGAACAAAACATTGGACTGCTCAGAAGTGGCCTTCTGTGAGCCCTCATCTAAATGTTATTGAACATTTGTGGAAAGACCTGAAACACGCAGTCTGGAGAAGGCACCCTTCAAACTGGAGCAATTTGCTCATGAATGGGTAAAACTACCTGTTGACAGATGCAGAAGTCTCATTGAGGGCTACAATAATCACTTGATTGCAGCAATTGCCTAAGAAGGTCAGTCACCTTCTATACCACTTATTCCTGGTGAGGGTCACAGGGAAGCCTGGAGCCCATCCCAGAACACATAGGGCACAGGACACCCAGGGCGGGGCACCAACCCACCACAGGGCGCACACACACACACACACACACACACACACAATGTGGACACACCAATCAACCTAACCTGCATGTCTTTAGACTGCGGGAGGAAACCAGAGAAACCCCACCAAGCACAGGGAGAACATGCAAACTCCACACACACAGACCCAAGGCAGGAATCAAACCCCAGGCCTGGAGGTACAAGGTGACAGTGCTAACCACCACGCCACCGTGCTGCCTTTGCCTAAGAAGGTTGTGCAACAGAATATTAGATCAAGAGTACTATCATTTTTGTCCAGGCCAGTAATTTTTCAATAATTCTGCTGAATCACCATTCAAAAGCAATGTCTGATTTTCATTGGTCGATGTTCATTAAATTATTTAATATTACTGTTATTAGTTTCAAGTTATTTCAGTGGCCATTGTGTGTTTTTATTTCTTTCTTGGAAGGGTACCAACAAATTTGTCTGTGTGTGTGTGTGAAGCTTCTAAACATCTTTTTTAATTTATTACAAAAATTTTTAATAAATACAGCTATAAGATCTCAACAGCTTTTACAATGCTGGTCATACTGCACACTACTGGCATGCTGAAACTGTTCTGTTGCTTTGATTACCTGAGCCACCATGGCCTAAACTTCAGGGATGGCCTACACAGCCAATGCTGTTGTTTTTAAATTCTTATCTGTAGAAAATATCTTGACTAAATTTAGGATTTCCTTTGTCTCAAGATGTTACTTGTCAGATTGTTGTTTATTAACACTTGGCTTTTGTATGTTAACTTTTTTGTGGTTTCATTATACAATTTAATAATTGGAAATTGTTTTAAATAATAGCCTGCTGGTTTTTTTTTTTTCTTTCAAAAAAGTCTCTATTTCTCTGCTTCCATTCCTTTAATGAAAATAAATATTATTGTGAGATGTTTGGGCCAGCTGGCCTTGTTGATCCAAAAGGGTTTTCTTGTATTGCATAATATTGTATTGAATTTGTTTTCAGTTCATTGTATTGTCCTGATCATACTATGAACAATCAGCAACATTACTAAGCATTATCCTGTATCCTATAATTTTTCCTCCCCAATATTTGAGGATGGACAAGGCATAGCCATTACTGCATGAATATTCATATTTAGACCTTTGTGTGTGACAGTTGCCAAACATGCCCATTAGCAAACATCAGAATTTTAGAATGTTTTGTTTTAACATGAAAAAATTATGATTAAAATTTAAATTTAGACAGGAAGTAACTAAATGTTGGAGTCAGACTTATTCAACATCAAATCACTTGAGGGTTCAGCATTTTATTTAATAAACCGAATACACTGGAAGATTTTTTAAATTTTGCTATTGTGAAAAGATATTTCACATTATGTAATATATGCCAACTTCAGGAGTAACTGGTGCGACTGCTTCTCACCAAGTCATGCCACCTCATTCAGATCCCATGATATGAACAATATTGAAATCAGCTGTTGTCCATTAGCACCTCTTCTTTATAATCAGCCTCTACTCACCAATTCCTTGTGAGGCATTTGCCTTCTATGAGCAATTTCAAGTATTGCTTTTCAAGCCCGTGTGCGTGTGCGTGTGCGTGTGCGTGTGCGTGTGCGTGTGCGTGTGCGTGTGCGTGTGCGTGTGCGTGTGCGTACATGCCCCGTTACTTGTCCCATTGCCAGTGTTTTACCCAGCTTCTGTTCCTGTCTCCTCATGACAAGAATCAGCCTGTTTATTTCTGTTTTGGCACAGGCTACATTTTTGGAACTTTGACCTTATTGGCTACATTCCTTTTACACCTGATGTTTAAACAATGTCCTGTGTGCCTTCATGCTATTCTACTAATAAACTAATAAACAAACCCTACACTTGAATCCTCCTTGGTTTCTGTATCTGACATTACAGTAATGTTCATTGGTTTCTAATGTTTATGCTTTAGGGTGCAATTTGTAAGAAAAAGTACATGGGGAGCTTGTTATTAAATAACAGCCTGCGTGGGTTTCATGCAGGTTCTTCACTTTCTGTCCAAGCACATGAAGGTTAGGTGCATCGGGCACCATAAATTGCCCTTTGTGCATGTGTTTGCCTTGTGATGACTTGGAAAACTGTCTGGGGTGTGCTCTGCGCTGCCTGGGTTAGGCTCCAGGCCACTCGTGACCCTGAATGAGAGAAGCAATTTGGTAACTGACTGAATTTCAAGTCTACGTTAAAGTGTTCAGAAGACATTCATGTCAAATAAATGCAGGATCGATGTGTAGTCTCTCTTAAGTGGACATTGAACACTAACATGTGAGTAAATTTAACATTTTACTGACATCCTCACTGTCAGCTAACCATGTGAGTCCATTGCACCCAATAGTAGATTTAAAAAATTATAATGATCAAAACAGGAGATATCAATTTGTGCACCCTGGTACAGTGTATGAAAACATTTTATTTCCAAAAGAAGCAATCATATGCCTCTTTAATCAGCAGTACATCTAATACATTATTTTACTACAAGAATTGTAGTTTCTTTCCTGTTAAATGAAAATGCCTGTATTAAAAATGTGCATATAAAGTTTTGTTGTATAGCTGTATAAGGTGTGCCTTGCATTTGTTTTCTTTAAATGTAGTGAAGAACCATGCTCAGAAGGCAGATCCCAGAATGCATCAGGCTATTGTGCTGTCAGAGTGATTTCCTACCTGTAGTTTGCAGAGGTAAGCCATTGTCGGGCTGACTGGGCTTTGTGGAGATGAAGAGATAGCAGAGCACACACACTGTGATGATGAAGGCCAGTAAAACTATAGCTGCTATGGAAAGGCCCACCAGCGCACCCAGACTGAAACAAAGAAAGACAGAGGGGAATGTTCATTGTCATAATATCCAAAAATCAGACAGGTCAGCAATATGCTACAAATTGAGATTCATATAACATAAAAGACAGAAACCCACATAGTTTATATATAGCACATTAATTGTATGGAACTACCAGAAATAAATACAACATAACAGAAACACACGTGCAAATTAGTAACATCAGTCCTTCCTGTTTCAGGACATGCATAGTTAATCTTAAATGTAGGCTAATTAAATACAGTCCAAATATGAAGAGTGAAGAGGTAACTAGTGAGCATACTGTGTTTACTGCTCTGTCAGGCTGAACACATTTTAGTCTAATTAACGTTATGCTTTTGTTGTCACACCTGGACTTTCGGGAATTTTATTTCAAGGCTTGCTAACTTTATCATGATGAACCATTCTAACAATTACAGTTGTGAATCTGTACAAGTGGAAACTTAAAGAAATGAAACTACCTTTCTAATTTTTTTACTTTTTCTGCTAAGACTATTGTACAAGGCATTACAATTATCCAATCTGCTGAAAATAAAAGCATGAATCAGTTTCTCTACATCATACTGGACACAATATCTCTGACTCTATTCATATTTGTAAGGTGATAAAAAGCTGCTTTAACAACTGATATGACTTGACTATTAAATATCTGAATGTGACACAACACCGAGATTTCTTACAGTAAGAGTATTCAGGTGGTCAGTAACAATCTCTCTGTGTGCCATTGGGCCAAAAACAATACCCTCAGTCTTATCATTACTAATTTTAATAAAATTCTGATGCATCCAAAAAGTTGACTGATGCACTGTAATACATTATTTAATTGACTGAGGTAATTTGACTTAAGATCAACATAAATTTGAGAATCATTAGCATAACTCTGAAATGCTATATTACAATTACAAACAATATATCCCAAGGGCAACATATATAGATTAAAAGTAAAAGGACCTAAGATTGACCCCTGTGGTATTCCGCATGCCAATTTTACATTTGATGAAGAAGCAATCAAAGCACATCAGGTGATCAATTCAATGTTTCAGTAACCACATCTCCACACGCATACACACACTCACAATTAACTGGACTTTAAAATGAAGTGGACAGACATATTCCCCAAGCTATTAAGGTTACACACTAGACATAGTGCTAAGGCCATGAGAAGGTCTAACATGCAAGGACATGGACCAGCTGCAAACATGAAAATTCACTTGAACACAACATCTTTTTTCTTTTTACAAGAACACTTTGTGTTTCTGTGGTTTATTATGTATTTTATTTATCTTGAATAATGCAAAGTTCATAGTAGTTTATTTCCTTTCCAGCAAGTCTTTTGGCATTTATGGTAATGAGACTTTAGCATCACTTTTTAATATCACAAATGACAGACTTGCCACCCTGTTGTGTCATCTCATACACACTGCCAACACTGCACTTTCCACAATAAAACTTTAATACTGCAACAGAAATGTAGCCCATTACAGAGACAATTAAAATATTAAGACTTTAATTAATAGCAGCCTCATGGCTCAATGGATAGAACCCCCGGCTCCAATCCCAGCTGCCAGGCATATCCCATGCTAGCTCACCGGGCACTGTACGTGGCTGCCCACTGCTCCCCCCATGGGGGATGGGTTAAATGCAGAGAACAAATCTCAGTGTAACACGTATATGTACTAAATGACAATAAAGCCGCTTCTTCTTAAATCATGTGATCATGTTGTTTTGTGGGTTCTTTAATGTGAAGTGCAGTCCTGCATTTTGGGCTTGGCTTTTACATGTCTGTCACACATGAAACTCTGCGGTAAAACAGTATGACAGTATGGCTTGTTGTCTGCTTTGGATGCAGACCTGTAATTAAAGACATAATCTGATGCCTTTTGGCTCATGGTGTGTTAAATTGGTTCAAACATACAACTTGATTATTTGATTGTTAGTTTAAAAAATTGTAGTGTGGGTCACTGCAGTATTGGCTCTTTTTCACTCAACAGTACCTTTCAGTTTTGATTTAAGGAGGCGCTTGGTTATCTTTTTAATTGTTATCAGGATGAAAGTATGTTGCATTCTATATTTTACCAATTGCACTGCAGAAAAAGAGACAGCTTTTACTGTGAACAAGAAGAGACTAATTAGGTTGCAGACAGTCCAGTATAGTGAAAGCAAATGACACTGTCTGAGGGGCCACAGAGATCCTATAAAGCATCTCTGCCCAACAAAAAGCAGGGTACAGTCTGAGTGGGCTGCGAGCATGACTAAGGGCACTCAATCACAACTGTCACTTAGAGTCAGACAAAGTACACAGGCTCAGACTCACTCTTATTACCCCAAAGGTTCCTGGTACAATAATTTTAAACAAGCCAGTATGGCCTTTCTGTCAAGTTCTATATTGAATGGAATTGTCATGGTTTTCTTTTGTGTCCTTGTTACTTGGCCACACCCCCTTGTTTACTTATTTGTCTTTGTCTAGTGTTTGCACCTGTGCTTTGTTTCCTGTTGGGTTTTTCATTAGGTTTATCTCTTCACTGGTGTGGAGTTGAGGCTAGTACTTCTAGTACTTCTTTGTTTCTGTAGTTTAGTTTTGGCTCTACATTCCTTTTGATTTCCCTTGTTATTTTTTTCCCTGTTTAGAAACTGTCTGGCATAAGTCCTTTTTGTTTAGATTTATAGTTTTGTTTGTATTTTGTTTTGATTTTGGCCAAAAAACACCCTGCAATTAGACCTTAACCATTTTTACATCCTTATCAATCATAGGAAACAAGAGGACATCATGAAAAATTAGATGTTAATTTTCCAAGTTTGAACTCCTTTTTTATTCTTCCACAGTAATATGAAGGTTGACTGTGCAGTGAATTTTTAATAAGGTTTTATTTAATTTCTAATTCATAGCAGTATATCAACTCAATTATTGTATGATCCCAGAAATAATCTCAAGCCTCTAATACAGGGGGATTTCCAATGCATAAAAATTATTATGATACAGATTGTTAGTAGAATGAATGAATTGTTTCAAGGGACTAATGTTCTTGCACCTCCAAGGAAAGACAGCAAATGAGATATGGGAGACAGCAGAATATTGACTGCATCAAGCTCCTCTGATATTGCTGTTTGCTATTAAGATGAAACATGTCCGCTTTTCATTTTATGAGCTTTAACACAAATTATTCAAACTCATATAATGCCTAGTGCAATCTATTCAGATTGTCCTGAATACATTTCCCTCTATCTCCTGTTCCATGTTAATAGAAATTGTTAGTCTGTGTCTTACGTTTTACAGTTTTAGCTGGACATTCTGTTGAAAAGATCTTTATTGTAGTCCAGTGATTTTTACACAAATGTTTGTTACCACCCCAAATTTAATTACTCTAAATGTTTTAAAATTTGCAGTCAATGAATTTACAGACCTAGACCATACTAATTCAACAAGGTAAATATTCTTTATTTGAATATATAATTTAAGTCGTCCCAATGTACAAACTGCCACTGGTTTCACTGTAATCCCAGCATGACCTCAACATTAAACACAATAATACATCTGGTTTTGCATGTTGCATTTAGATAATTTAACAGTTTTCATCCATATTTCTCTACAGTAGGTTTAGAGGTTTAAGGTAAACACAGTTATGCAGTGTGGCCAGGCTATATAGCCACGCCATCACACACAGCACAGCACCTGTTTCACACCAATGGCTATCTAGCTGAACCACTTCATAAGACCACTTACACAATCTTACATCTGACAGACCAAAGACACCCAGTTAGGTCTGACTCGTGTTAATACAGTTTCTGTCTGTTAAAGCACATATTGTAACAACTGTGCACAATATAATAAAAAAAGTAGTGAAAATGGTGAGTGCAAAACATCATAAATTTTGCACATAATGTAATAACATTTTGTGCAAATTTATTACATTTTTAATAAACTTTTATTACATTTTGTTGTTACATTATATGCAGTTATTGCATTCTGTGCTTTAACAGGGTCTTTGACAATTTAACATTTGTTAAAACTCACAGACGTTACTGTATATCAATATTTGGTGTCATTATTACCAGAGACACTCTCCAGTAAAGGTAGGAAACAAGACAGACATATATTCCTCAAGACATATATTCTTACAACAATATAATTGCCATTGTAGTTTGTCCGCTTTTTGTTTCTGTATTGTGTTGTAATGTTTGCACTGCCTCGTCTCTGAATTTCCTGTTTATTAGGTATTGTTGCACCATAAATGGTCAAGAAGGAACGTTATTTTGCCTCCTAATGTACATGGCTGAGATGATAATAAAGCGCTACTTGACTTGAAAAACAAAATGCTACATATCCAGTTTTGAGAATTTAAATGTATTTATTTATTTTATTTTATTTTTTTAAAAGTTGCTTAATCACTTCAAACAACTGCAATATTAGAGTGTCACATGATGTGATGTAAGATGGTTGCTGAAACATAGCTCTCTGTAGTACTTGAATCATACGAAATCTCTTTTACAATAATTACATATTTCATTCTTCAGGATCTTCAAAATTTTAAAATTGTCTATGAGTCACCTGTTGTATTACCCAGTTTTTACACAAGCTAAATCCCATAGAATGACAATAAAGAAAGCAAGAAAGCAGCCAAACTTGAGGAAAGCCGACCAAAACCCTGCATCTCAAAGCAATTTCTCTTTGTATTCCGAAATTCACAGTCGGCTCACAACTGGACTCACAAGGTTTGCGTTGAGAGGCCTTTGAATTTTGCCATACAAAGGCAAAACCAAAATTAGGTCACACACACCACACTAAGAAGCTTCTTTTATTTTATAAACAAAAATATTATGAATTTGGCAACAGGTTGTCTGTTTGCTCAACAGCTAAAGAAATATCAATGTGAGACATCTGAAAAGTTTAAAAAATGCAGAGGGCTCCTTAAGTTATGATCGAATTATTCATTAATAGCTGTTTTAGAAGTTACTATGAGGGTCATGAAACAACAGCTCTGCAATATGAAATATACACATTTCTGAAAACAAAATGTCTTCTCAACATCCAATACTGACAGGATAATCTCAGAGTCCTCTTCACGTCAGACGTTTTAGAAACCCTTCGCTCTGTGTCTTCCCACAAGCGTCCAGGGCCTAACGGCTCTGCACCTGGGCTTTACAAAACTTTCAGGCCTGAGCTACAACTTGTATTTATGCCTGTTGTTTGTATCTTATTAAACAGTGGCTCAGTAGCTAATACTTGGAATACTGCTTCAGTTTGTTTACTTGTGAAAAAATGGAAAGATCCTCAGGAGTATTCTTCATATAGGTCGCTAAGTAAGCTGTTTGCTATGAGGTTAGCATACAGATTGGGGTCGGTACTGCCAAAGATTATCAAACCTGATTGGACCATCTTTATTAAGGTGTAATAAAGTTCAGATAATGTATATCATTTATTAAATATTGTAGGGCTTGCTCATAAATTCAAAGAACTGAAGAACGGTTATTGTATCACTTGATGCAGAAAAAAAGAAGTTGGATTTGGGCTCTACTTTTATTAAGTCAACTAAACGTTTGTGTTCTGACTCCCATGCCACCATTATAACTAATAATCTTAGATCATCACCATTTAAAATAAAATGTGGTACAAAACAGGGTTGCCCTCTTCACCCTTTCTCTTTGCTACTGCAATTAAACTATTGGCTTAGTTGATAAAAGCTGATGCACATATTTCAGGTGTCTAGGCACATGATAAAGAATACAAGATCTCTCCTTACGCTGATGACGTTTTGCTTTTTCAGGCAGTAGTCCATTTCATCAGTCTTGGCCTGTATTTCCCTATATTCTAGAGTGGGCTGGATATATTGTATTATTGCATGTATGGCAGACTGTATGGTTATATAAGCAATTTCTGAAAATCTACAGTAAATTTAAATAACCCTCATTGCCTGCAAGAAAAAGGAAATTGCAAAATGGAGCCACATTGTTTTTCTTTGTGTATCTCTTCGGTGTGTCGAGCCCCATCCACTGAAAGCCAACTCCCCAAAGATCACAGTCAAATTCCATATGAGTACAGTACTTACCTACATGTATTCAGTAAAGAGCATGCTTTCTCTCTCCCTCTACACAGGCCACCTGACTGTACCACTGACCTTGTAGAAGGAGCATCTTTACCAAAAGAGTCTGTATACTCTTTTCCAAGCTGCAGAAGATGCCATGAATACCTATATCTCAGAGTCATTGGACCAAAGTATTATTCAACTTTTCACCTCACCTGTTGTTTCTGGGGTTTTCTTTATTGCAAAAAAAGACAGGGGTCTTCTTCCATGTGTGAAATACTGTGAGCTGAATAAAATCATAGTCAAACAAAAAGAGTCACGTCCCCTCATCCAGTCCACTGTAGAACACCTTCATACAGCCAAAGTTCACCACATTGGATCTGAAGAGTGCCCATAACTTGATCAACATTTGCAAAGGCCATGAATGGACCTTCATCACCAGCAGGGGGCATCGGGTTATGTCTTTCATGCTCATAAACTCCTGTTTATTTTCCAAACGTTCATGGATGAAATCTTCTCAGAGATGGGTTTACGTTAGTACATATCCATGCTTGTATACTCACCTACCTTTTCCCAGCACGTCACTCATGTCAAGCAAGTCCTGCAGAGGTTCAGAGAATACTACCTTGAGAAATGTGAATTCCATCTAACCAGTGACTCATTTCTTGGTTATGTCAGTTCAGAGGGTGTCAAAATGGATTAGGAAGGTAGCAGCTGTTACGAACTTGCCCCAGCCCAAGACAATGAAGGAGTTTCAATGTTCACATGCATTTACCTATTTCTACTGCATGTTTATCCATAATTTTAGCACAATGGCTGCACCCACCATTTTAGAATGATGAATCCCACCATAACCGCCATCACCAAATGCTGTGAAAGATTTATTCTATTTTGCATTAAATCTGCCATTCCTGCTGATTTTGACCAGCACCATTTTGACCTATGTCAATCTTTTACTTATCACAGTTCTCCACACTGTCTGTACACACATGGACCAGGAGAACTCCTATGTAAGAATGCTGCTTGTGGATTTCAGCTCAGATTTTAATGCAGTTATGCCCCACAAACTGGTTGAAAAACTGAGAAATCTTGGCTTGGCTAGTTCACTGTGCACCTGGATTCTGGACTTTTTGAGCAACAGACCCTAGAATAACAGGATAAATTATACATCATCTACTCTTATCCTGATCTCTGGCACACCACAGCGGTGCGTCCTCAGCCCCTTCCACTAGTCTGTCTTTTGCCATGACTACTCCCCCATCCATGCTACCATCATCAAATTTGCACCATAGTGGACAATAATGAGACAACGTACAAGGAGGAAGTTCAACATCTGACAGAATGGTGCTTTCTTAATAACTTCATCACAAAAACCAAGGAAATAATAACTGGCCAACTCCATAAGAACGTTAGTTTTATTTTGAAGGACTTCTCTCATCTTGGACATCACCTGTTCTCTCTTCTGCCCTCTGGGAACAGATACAGATTTATCAGAACCAAAATCAACAGACTGAAAAACAGCTTCTTCCCACAGGCGGTCAAATGCATAAATGTATAAATCCTCCTCCCCTCTCTTCACTTTTCAAATTGAGGACTAATAATCTATACTCCAAGGAAAGGACAATTCAGTTAACACTCTCTGCTGTTATTTCATATTTGCATTATACTGTTTTCCTTTGCACAAGTTTGTATATATTTACCTTGCTTTGTTCATTGTTATCCCCATGTTTACTGTTACTTGTTGATTACTGTTACTTGATTTTTTTTACTGTTACTTGATTTTTTTGTGACTACTACTATTATGTGTGTATGGCTAATCCCTGAGAGCTGCTAAAACAGCATTTTGTTGTTTTTCCAAAGCAATGACAATAAAGTACAATTTTATTATATTCTATAAAGCATGGGTGATCAGTCACAGTTCTGGTATTTCAGGTATTTCTCAAGATACTGCAAATCAAACCATGATGCAAACACACCTGACAAACAAGAAGCAGTTGAAAAAAAAAGAATTATACCAAAAACAAGCAGGTGCACACAACTAACTCTGTCTCATCTGAGAGACAGCGGCTACCCCCCCCCCCCCCATCCCTTCCACTCAGCGTGATTCCAATACTATACAAAGGGTCACGCACTAAACAGGTTATCAGAATAGTAAGTAAAAGCAGTGACATCTATAGGTTACAAGCTGCAAAAGGAAATTACATGTTCCGGCTGCTGATTGTGATACGAAGCAAAATAATTATCCACCAACCGTCACGGTCATCTGTGAAAAAGGCTTATAATCAAATATAAGGTTTTAGCATACTTTTTTTTACATACTCCACAGCTGCCAGATGATGAGTTTACACGTTAGCAAACAGGTATCAAGCGTAGTTAAGTGTATAACCTGCTGCATTTTCCTTTTCCTGGACAGAGGCGGATTCACGTGGATCATCACATGAACGTAACATAAATTAACATGCATAAATTTAGGGGAAACACAAGACAGAATTTAACATATGGGGGAAAATTTTAAGTATTGACACTACATGATCATTTTAAACACCGTAAAACAGTGATTTACATTAATGCTATCAGTGATTTACATTAATGCTATCATTCAAATATTAATATTATAAAAATAATAACCTAATGTCAAATTTATATGCTTATTCATGTGTAGTTACACTGTAGACGAGTATATACATTATGATGTACCAGTAAAGTTATTGTAATAATAACAGTTCACTAATTTGTTATTAACGTACAGGTGAGAAAAAAACAACAGGTGCATACACTTCCCAGAAAAGCCAAAACATTTGCCAACATAAAACACGATGGGTATACTCAATCTAACCGTCTCTTTTCCGAAACAGAAAAGTCATAACAAGTAACAATGAAAAACAATCGTAGCGACGTCACAGTAAAACTGTTTTGAAAACACAATTTTTTCTATAATTGCATTTAATTCAGTCTCTTACCTCAGCCACCACATATAGCCATATTCATAAGGAAAGAAGCTATTTGGATCATCACAGCAATACTTTATGTCATTAAAACCGCAACAGAAAACAGCTCCAGCATCGTTCTCTGGTTTGGGACACGTGAATCCTTTTACAAACACTTTTTCTGCACTGTAGTAGCTGGTACAGTCCGCGCTCATGATGTCTACAAAATCACACCTGTACAACCACCAAACGAAGTCGAACCGGCTCTGATTTCGTAGATAACTGTGATATTAAAGTGTCTGAGGTTTAATTCAAGTCCTTTTAATAAAAAAAAAGTAAATGCAGAAAGTTTTAAACTCCTAAGTATTTGGTTGTGCTATATAGATATGTATCAGAAAGCCAAAAAATTCTTCAGTGAATTTTTTCAAAGCGAAAAGCAATTCGGGACCTTCTAAAAATTTAGGCAGCAGTCCATTTCATCTCTCTCTCTCTCTCTCTCTCTCTCTCTCTCTCTCTATCTCACATACACACAAACCGATCGTTGTGAAAATTTGAAGAAGAGTAACAAAAATCTAACGAATATTTAAGGACAT
>JABJVR010000860.1:0-20274 GCA_025773905.1 Chitala chitala
GAAGCATCATAGAGAGCACTTTGACAAACTGTATCTCTGTATGGTGTGGCAACTGCAAAGCTGCAGACTGGAAGTGTGCAAACGAAATTTCGTTCATATGCGTACTTGTGACATAAAAATGAATGACAATAAAGTGAATCTGAATCTGAATCTCAATCTGATAAGTTTTCTTTTCTTGTTTGTAAGAACAGTTTTCTTTGGGGTTTAGGACTTTGTACCTAAATGTTTTATAGTAGCCATAGAAATTGTCAGTCAGTCAGTCAGTCAATCATCTTCTATACTGCTTTATCCTGTTAAGCGTCATGGGGAAGCCTGGAGCCCATCCCAGAACACGTAGGGTGCCATCCCACCACAGGGCACACACACTATGGGCAATTTGGGACACACCAATCAACCTAACCTAAGCCATGAATTGTCTGGAGAAACAAGTGTTGAAATCCACTGATTCTATCATCTATCTGGAATTTACACTTTCAGACAGAAAGACCACAGGTGGTGAGGCCATGCAACAGGGTTTTAGCTCGACTAACAATAGTCACAGAAACTACTTAGGGCTAAGGTTAGATCGTGACGCACTGATGTTTCACTCTGAAGTGCGATGGTTATCCCGAGAGAAAGTTGTGCAGTGGGTGTTTGAGCTGTGCAGCGAGATCTCTGAGTTTATGAAGGATGTGAAACCAGATATTCGAAAACTTTTTCTGACCCAATATGGCTCTTAGGCTAATTTTATCTGGCAGACATATTCAGTACACTTAACACCCTCAACCTGTCCATCCAAGGAAGTTATACATCCATACTGGAAGCCAGTGACAAAATCAGTGCCTTTATAAAAAAAATTGAGCTGTGGAGAAGAATGGAAGACATGTTTTCCCAGCTGACAGATTTACTTCACATGAACAACTTATCTGTGGATGAAGTGAAACCTAACCATCTCTCACCTCAGAGCACTGACTGAGCTGAGCCAACTCTTCAGCTGATACTTCTTTGATTTAAACACTGATGCCTGGGACTGGATTCAAGATCCTTTTGTCCCAGCTGCAACAGGTTCAACTGGCCTTACTGGTAATGCAGAAGAGCGGTTCCAAGAGTTATCCTGTGATGCTGAATGTGAAATTCCAACAGGAGTCTCACACAGGGTTCTGACCCACTCTTTCACAGGAGTATCCTGACCTCTGAGGCCATGAAATATTTGCTCTGCTTCCCTACAAGTTACTTGTGCAAGTCATCATTCTCCACACTGACTGCAATGAAGACTGAACACAGGGTACATCTGCATGTGAAAAATGATATTAGAGTCTGCCTGCAGCCATAACTTAAAGAATTGACAAGCTATGTAAAGACAGACAGGCACGCACATCTTACTAATTTTAAGTAAGCTATCGTCATTGGAAATTTCATGAAGTAACGCTGTCCAGGCTTCCCACTTGCCTAATTTGTCTTCTAGGAGGGCTGTGTCATAGTCAGAAAGGTCAAAGGTAAGTTCCATGAAGACAACTCTTCCCTGCAAAAGCAAGAACAGATGAAGCATTTATTGTTGCTGTGCATCTCTTAAGACTATCTACTTCTCTAGCAGCCTTTTCCATCTTCAGTTTAGCCATTTGATTAGCATATGATACTAGCATCTTTGTGGCATCTGCTTTAGCCCAGGCAAGTAAAGCTGCCCTTGATGATACTGAAGTCGCGCTACTTCTGACACTTGATGTAGATGATTTTGCATTCGATCTTGATTTTACCACTTGTCAAAATGTCTATTGATTCTATCGTTTCATTTGTAATATTTTCTCTCTATGGTGGGGAGACTAAGGTAGACCTTCAACGATGGAACTCATTTTCTTTAAAGAAAAGTTTTATTTAACAATTCACAACTGACCATTAACATATTGGAACATCGGTGGCGATGACAGATGACAGAAGACAGACGTACTACAACTAGACATTCATTGAACAGATCGCAAACAAACAATAACCTGCAGCAAGCATTTAGGGTGAAAGGTCCACATTCATATGCCCAAACACTCTCATTGCTGGGAAGGTGCATAATTGCCCTTCCCGGCTGCTGCCCATTGTTCGTGGCACCAACGTTACAATTTGGGGCAAAGGGTTTACACTCATACGCCCAAACACCCTGAGTGTGTTTGGGCATATGAGTGTAGACCCTTTGCCCCAAATCCCTGGTGTGTGTGCGCGCGTGTGCGATTGTTCCCTTGCGATCTGCCCAATTGGCTTTGTTAGGACACGTTGAATAAAGAGCTTGTCTGCTTCCAATTAAAGGTACTGTTATCTGTTTTTATGAAGCCTGGCTGTTAAAATTATTACTGTAAGTAATTCCTGTTGCAAAATACACAGACACAATGTCTTTGCCCCAAGAAGAGAAACAAGTCAAGGAAGATACTTCTTTTTGGAAACACCTACAAAAATACGCTACAAAAACTAATGGCATTAGTTTAAATATTGTAAATATATAATGAACATTTTAAACACAGCAGTTAAGTTTCCTATTTGACTCCAACAGCAAAACAGTCCTTTTCTAGTTTATATCCCAGATATCTACTGAAATATAATATAAAATGCCATGGTGAAAAAAAGTAATGTAATCTGTGAAACTAAAACCTAAATTAAAGAAACTTGCCCTGACATGTTACAGCGTACAACACAACAGGCAACCTAAATGACAGGACAGCACCCAGTTTACCACTTTAAGAGATTTGCACCTGCTAGTGATTGTCTCAAAACCGTACAAATGCATACATCAACACTGAACTACAGGTGTACATAACTTTCTAAAGAAGGTTTACATGTGTTACTGATGATCATGCCAGTCTACAGATAAAAGAATTTTCAAAGTTTGCACCTGTTCTGACAGCTGCAAACACCTTCTGGAGTACAGTCGAAGAGAAAGTTTTGCACCTAGTATTTTCTCTGGCAGAATCACTTCAGTTTAAGTGTAAAAATGTAGTACTAGTTGTCATACAACACAGTTCCTGACAGGATGACAGCTTTAAAGTCTGTATTATTTTGGTTAATTGTATTAAAGACTAATGTTGAGTTTGTCTTTTCACAAAAAAAAAAAAAAATCTTTCAATTTCTGTCTGTAGATATGAATTTATAAACATTCTCCATAACCTGCCACATAAAAATATATCTAATAACCATTTAAATGCACCAAACACACGCTAATTTGTTAATAACACGTCTTATCCTACATTATACGTCTACGTTACCCAGCTGTTTTCAAATCTTATTTAACACATACATCTAATGTATTCAGTGATATTTGTGCCTTACACTTTTGAAGAAGCGGTCAGTGTCAATCAGCAATGCTGAGGACGTGTTCTAAATTTACAGTAAAGTATTTGTAAACTTTGATTTTACGTGCGTCTCAAACAAAACCTCTAAACATGTCAACACTTATCTCCGCACATATTTTAATGATACGGGGATGTACCTAGAAGGTTACTATACGAATCATAAGTTTACTGGTTTGTTTGTGAATAAACAGCAAAGGTTGGTCAAAAACGGTCTCACGTTTCATATTCCGAAGTTCTCCAATTAAAATACGGTGGATAGGCGAGTTTTAAATCATCATTCGTATGTTTCTTTCCACAGTCCAGAAAAACAGGATGTTTTGCCCACTAGTATCAGTACGTGGGTGTAGCTCCGTGTCTGTTCGCATTAGCTAGTTATCACACCAGTATGTTTATCGCCAGGTAGTATAAAATTAAAACCGCTCGGGACCGTATTTGAAATGACATTTACCTCGTAAGAACACCCATGCAGATCTGTGCTGGCATTGTTCACAAAGTATTCTGTCCATTATTGATAGCAGAATTGTTTCGAATTCACTTCATAAACAAGGAAACAAGTAAGCGGAAAAAAACAGAGACTCGGATGCAGCAGCGCCGAGCAGGTGGGTGATGTAAAACGACACTTTCCACTTCCATGTAGGTGTGGCATTATGAACCAAAAGTGGCGACCATTGTTCTTTGATAATTGTGCACTCGTATCTATAATTAAATAATAACATGTTTTTATTTTAAAAACACTTCAATTAAAAATATCAGCAGAATGGCAATTTTCGATTTTACTATAACCATTACATATATTTGTCATGTTAAAATATATATGAATGTGTTTGTACAGTTTTGACAACCTTGACTGTACAAAACAACTCATCCTGAAGCCGAAAGACTACAACAGCATTCAGCTTCCGCTCGCTCACTGGGAACTTTCGTTACACCCCTGAGCCTACAAAACCCCCTGGAATCAATGCAGTAGTACAGACAGTATCGCAGCATGGACGTACACGTTTTTGATGCGGAGCCTAAAGGCAGCATGCCTATTAAGATGCCACCCAACCACAGCGGCGGAAGGAGCAAACTTGTGGTGGCGCTTGTGGCTCAGAGCCTGCTGGTGGTCATATGCATTGGACTCAGCTTCCACAGCTGGTACACGGTTAATTCAATGGTGAGTAACAAATTCCAGCTCTATGTATAATAAAAGACTTATTGCATGTGTCTGGAGAAACCACTTGACACCAAGGAAAAGAAAAATCTGTTTAAAATTAGATGATTTATCTACACGTGAACTATTATTTTCAATGCAATAATAGTACGGATGTTTACAATATAAAGTATTGGTGTGTGTGAAAACAGTAAAACAGCAAAATAATTTAAAACGCAACGAAAATAAACAATGCGTAAAACTAATTTAGTTTGTTAGCGACATTTTCTAATTTCAGAGATTTACTTTGTCCAAAATATAAACAATTTAAAGATACACTTACGAAAACTGAATTTATCCTACGCGAATTCGACACCTAAAAAGGTTGGATGTCTGGGATATGTGAAGGACATTACTTTGCATTTTAGGTGTCGTAGCGCCAGTAACCTAAACCACCAGCTTTGTTGGTTAGATTGTGGCACATAATCCCCGTGCGGTTTTGTCGGAGTGCTGATTCACTTCAACACCTCTAATGTATGTTTAAGTGTACTGAAGGCTTAAATTTTCCATATACATATGTATGGAAGAACTAAATGTAGTATATATTTTCAAAGATATTTAAACTAAAGTAATGCAGTGTAATTAAGAAAGTTTCCCCTTAAATAAATTATCCACAGAGTAAATTAAATTAAATTAAATTGGCCTGCTCGTTTTTTCCCAGGTCCAGGGGTGGGAATCACGGTCGTCAAGTCGCACAGTAGATGCAAGTTTTTGTTTCAGATAGTTCGTTTAATTTAATCTAACCACTATCTTAACCTAAATGTCAGTTAAATTGTGACCAAAGTTACACGTGAGACTCTTGTGGCTTAACAACTGTTACAAAAATATAAATCACACATAAATAACCCTATCTGCAGAAGCAGAGTAGAAAAACGTCTGAATCATGGTGTTTAATTCAGAACAGTAATCATTAATTGTATTCAAGTGTAATAGCTAAAGAACAGCCAAAAGGTATCAATGACAAAGAATGCTCAGAAGGATTTTAACTAATTACTAACAAGACCGTAAGATTAAAAAATGTGCCATAACTTAAACATGTTAAAAAGCAACATCAGTAAGTCTTGGACATGCTTTTAAGTCATTATTAAAAATGAATAACACTTGTTGAGAATTTTTGGACTGACACAGTAAATATATTTTTAAAAATCCATGTTTAATTGAGATTAAGGTTCAATTAAAAGCAGAATTTGAGTGAACCTCCCGGACCCACCACTGGTCTAGTCTATGTAATTAACTGCTGGCTTAGGTTTCACAGACTGTCTAATGGATATTAACTTTGTAGATGGTGTACTTAACAGAAATATATCAATTTGAGTGTCCTGAAAAGTTCAGACACAAGACAAGAAGTGTACATGAAGGAAAATCATCTTTATATTATTATTCCTCTTTCTCAAAGCTATGTTTTTGTAAATCACATTGCCCAAATGCAATAAAATTCAAATAATTTAAAAATTTTATTAAATACTTGTGACACACTCAGTACTATCAGTTATTTAAAAGTACACAATAAGAGCAAAGATCAATTTAAAAATTTAATTATAACAGTAATGATAGATGGTATTTTTATGTTAACATACATTGGAGTGCTCTTATCTTCTTTGCTGTACAACTATGGTATATTATGGGGTGGTTGTTTTTTTTTTTTTTCAAGAAAAGAGATAATATGCTGGAGGTAACGCCACAGGTTTACTTTCCCTGATGGTGATCTTAATATGAAGATCAGGAAAACTCAGGAAAAGTTTCCGAAGTATTTCAAAATATGCCTGATAGTAACACATTAAAAACAAATGTTTTTAGTGATTGTGTATGAATGTTATCTGTGTTGAAAGCCTGTGGTGTGCATTTGAAAGTGATTGTATGAGTGTAAAATTTTGTACTGACAAACACTGGAATTTGACTGAACAGTGGTGTTAATGGGTGAAAGAAGTTCACCCAGAAGTTCTGGTGTGAGACAACTAATTGGTCATTTCTGGAACTTTCCATTAAATATGGAGTTGAGAGCTTTCAAAAAATTAGTAGGATGACATTTGAAATACAGTGAAACAAGAGATGATTCAGTGAAAGCTCCTTCTCAAATATCTATGAGCGGAGTGGGTGGAGCAAATATTGAAAATAGGGATTGTGTTTTGCAGCATGTGCTGGCTGTACCTGCACATATTTTAGGTGTTTCTGTGAAAATCAGCTCACTGTATCCAGTTGTTTGGAACAACTTTGGAAAACATCTCGTGGCTTTTGCAGAAAAGCTTCAGGAATTACTTCTTTTAAAAAGGGGAAAGGGGTGATGTGACTACATAGAAGTTCACAGACTGCAGCACCTGACGCTTTTGTCATTGCTTTGGTAAAGGTTGTAATGTAGGCAACTGAACGCTAAGCGTGCTACGTCAGTGTCGTCCGTGTATACTTATAATTAACATTATGTGGAGAATTTAAAAACTATGACCACCATGGGTAAGTGCGAGAAGTCGTCAGGGTGTGGAAAAAACTTCTGAGTACAAGTTTTATTTTAAAATGATTATTTCTGGGCAAAACATTAATTCAGCTGAATCCATTCTCGTTTTATCGACCGTCGTTTTCCGTTCACTGAAAAAAGTCTGTTGAATTAACATTTAAAAAATGCATAAGAATTTATTATTCTGTGTGTGTACTTCTAACATGCTGATTTCAGGACTGCTATTGTGACAAGCCTCCTTGTCACTGTGGAGAGGTGACAAAACGTCGTGAAGATGTGGATAATTCCTCACATGTTCGATATGTCTTTCCTGTATTGGTCATTAACAGATGTACACGTTCTGCACAGACTGAGTGGTATTATGATCAAAGATTTGAATGCAGCAGTATACAGCATCCATTTAGTAAGAAATGAAAACTTACGGATATACGAAAACACAAGCACGTAAAAAATCTCTAAAATCTAGTTTATCCATAATTTAAAAGAAAGGTTCATGCATCTTTATTAATTGGTCTTGAAATTACGGATATTGAATTAAACAAGGACTTTAAATCATGTGAAAATTAAACCTGGGTTTGGTCTTAAGGCTCTAGTATGAATACCGAATTTCCATATAGGTAGCTCCATATAGGTAGAATTTCCATATAGGTAACTACTCCATATATAAGTAGTTGATAAAGTAATTTAATTAATCTGTCAATTTATTTTAAAAAATAGAGTGGCGGTGTGTAATTGGATAAGGAACACAATAAATATTGTGCACCTTAATAAGCACTCTTAGCTGGAATACTTTTCGTCACTTTTATATAATTTGCAAAGGAAACATTAGCAATTTTTAAAGGTTGTAAAGTCAGCAAAAGCAAAAATAAATATTTAAAATCCCCATATACAATTTTTTTTTTTTTTTTTTTGACAGCCTGTGTACATCGCGACCGCGCTGCTAAGATCACAGCGAAAATTGGCGTTATTGCCTTGCAGTTTTCGCTGACCTGGCGTACGCTTCACATTTATTTCGCACGTGAAGCACAGACGATCAGATGATGCGTCAAATAAACGCTAGATGCTCGAGGCGGGCCTCCCATGGATGCACACGAGTCCCCAGCATCGCATCGGGTTGAGTATAAATTAGGACAGGTGATAGAGAATTTCAGTATCTAAAAAGTCCATCCATCCATCCATCCATTATCTGTACCGCTTATTCCTGGTGAGGGTCACGGGGAAGCCTGGAGCCCATCCCAGAGCACATAGGGCGCAGGGCAGGGGACACCCAGGGCGGGGCGCCAACCCACCACAGTATCTAAAAAGTCAAGGGTGTAAAATAGCCCGGAATTCGTAAGTAAATGGCAAACCAGGTAATTATCCAGCACTATAATGGGAAAATCATTGTCCTTAAGATTTACAAAAGAGAACTTAAATGTAAAATATTAGTTTTTGAATATCAATGTACATGACATTTTATTACAGTTTCTAAGTTGTTGAATGGCTATGATTTGTAATCATTTGTGTTAAATTTTCACAGGAAAAAGATGACAGTAACTACAAGAAAAATAAGGACATGAGTACATACCTGGAATGGACACGTGGTGAGTAAATGCACTTTGCTTTCACTCTTAATCTGTTACACAATGGGTGGAGGAAGCATTGGACTAAAGCTATAGAAAATGTTCAGATAACAAAGTGAAATCCATTTACATGGCATTCGCAGTGAAGTTGACAAAGGCCTGAGAAGCACTTTCATCTACAGGGTCAACACTTTCCTCATTTCTTTTTACACTTGTTTTGCTCTTGAGTCAGAAAGGGATTTGGTTAGGCCTGTTCTGTTTAGCTGTGTCACTCTGAAATTGGCTGCTTCTTCCTAAAATGAGGCTGTCGGAAAAAGGTGAAACTTATCTGAAAGTCACTGGGGGGCTAGAGGAGGTGGCACTTGTCCAGTCTCCACCGCCCACCCTTGTTACATTCTGAGTTAGCATCGCAGAAATGGGAAATTTAGTTGTTGGTCATACGTGCAACATTTGGTTTGTTTTTTTATGACTGGTCAGTGACACTTTTAAAGTCAATGTGTTGAGCAGTATATAATGCACTTCCTTAAAATGTCAAGGTCTAAAAAATTTTCACTGAAAATGTCCGTTCAAAATTGTAAGTAGCCATATACATAATTTCAAAAAACATAAGGAAATCAAGGAAATTACATTTGATCAGTTCGGTGATTTCCAAAATAACACAACACATTAAATACAGCACATGGACTTATTCTATTATTAAATACAAACGCATTGTTTCCAGTTCTTTATATAATTATAACAACTGTTCAGTAAAGAATGGGCTTTTGATGCTGCTGTTAGATAACTGCAATTAAACTGCAGTTTGATCAGTTGATTGACAGTGGTGCGCACACTTCATATTTTTCACATTTAAGCTTTATGAGACACCACCTCACCTTATGTTTCATTTCATAGACAAGGGCTTCATCAAAATTGGGGAAAGAAACAAGAAATCGAACAACACGGTCTTCATTCCTTGTGGCGGTCCCTACATGGTCTACATGGCTGTCAACGTCTGCAAAAACAAGGAGCTGGGAGTCAACAACACATTGAGCCTGCTGGACGGAAACAAGGTCCTCATGACCTTCCACATCCAGTCCTCTGAAACCTGCACCCTCTATAGTGAGGAGGGAGAACACAAGATCTATACCTTCAAGACGAATGATACGATTTCACTAAGCCTCACTGACAAGCAGCCTAACTTTAAGATCGGTTATCTGCACCTCACTTTCTATTATATGCTGGATGGCTACTGCTTCAACTAACCCAGTGCTCCTGGTGTAGCCAGAGCGACAAACCTGCTCCAAAGAAGCTCTATGCAGCACTGTGATGAACAGCTGGTACACCAGAAGGAATCTCTTTGACATAATGAAACTGACTTATGCACATTTGGTGTTCTTTCTTATTGCTGTTATTATTGCTGTTACAGTTATGGAGTGATTACCGATAGTGATTGTTTCTGACTACCATAGCACAGATATAGGTACTGTAGTTACTGGGGGATTTTCTATTGCCTGTGTCATGGATGTGTTTTTCTGAAAAATAATTTTTAAAGATGTTTATTTATTATTATTATTGTTGTTACTGTTGTTGTTTATGGTTAGTTTTTTATGTTCTTCTGAGAGATTCTAATACACAAGGATGGAAGATGGGGTTTTCCCTTCTGCCTTTACTGAAATGTATATGTCATAATGAAACTTAAGAATTTTTTTTCTCTTAGATGACTGTATTGTTGTCCTGGGCAAAAGCTGACATTTTTGCCCTTGGCTCAGGGATCTGATGCACTTTAGTGGTGGGGACAGCGACCCAAATAGGGCTGGCCAACCCTACAGCTAACAGAGGAGCAGTTACAGATGATGGGGATTTTTGCACATTCACCCAGACTCACCTCCTTTTTGTTTGAATGTTCAGATCTAGATCAAAAAGATGTAACAGTGGTGAAGCACAATCTGAGGTTCTGGAAGTAAGGAGAAGAATTTAAACTGCCACTGACTGGTTATAGGGCATTCTTCTGCCAATTCTGCATGCTGTGCAGAACTGATGTGGAGCCATTATGGCTGCCATGCATGCGTTTGCTGTTGTACAGAGATGGATTTATTACTGGTGGATTTTACTGCTGATCATGAATTAAGATTCAAAGTATGAAATTAGTTTAAAGTGTATTTTACAGAAGAAGGTATAATCTGCAGAGCGCTCAGGTCAAGGACAGGAGACACTGAAATGCATAAAGCTTAGGCAAAAATTCAGTAGTTGAATATGAAACATGCACATGCCTGTTTCAAGGCAGTTCATGTTACAATGGCCAGTGAACAAAAGTTCACTGCAGACTTTCTTGTAGTTAACAGGAGATTACTTGTCTAAAGTTATGCTCCACACACTCCTAGTGACACCTGGTTGGTCAGAACATTGTAAACCAGTTAGTTACACAGACATCTTCATCAAAACAAGAAACACCTTTAATCTTTTAAGGTATAATTTTTCCTCTGTACCCTCACACTTACAACTAGCTCTTTTTTCTCGAGATCAGGACTAATAATAAAGAACAAATGTCCTACCCATGTTTCAAACATTCAGCTGACTGTAAGAGAACGAAGAATTTCTTTCTGAGGATATTCTGACAAAATGTCTGTACTGGTAAATGTGTGCACTGACTCTGAATGTTTTTTTTCTTACACCTCCATATGTAAATGTGGAAATAAGTATGCTTTATAGCACCGATTCATATTTAGTCCAATATGATTAAATTTTTTCTAATAATAAATCACATATTAGTACAATCACTTTATGTATTCCTTATTCTTTCACTTGATTTATATTAGTTTCATGTGATCCTGTGAAATACTTTTGAAATACTTTGTGACTGGCCTGTTAGTATAAGGGCTGTATGAGCATTCTGTCGCAGGTAGGGCTTTGCAATTCTTTGTCTTGGCCACCTAATAGGTATTTTAGTTGAACTGGTGTAAGTTAGGGTATTCATAAAAAAATATTTATATAATCTGATATCTGTATTACACGTGTGTTGGTGTTAAATGAGAAATGTCACTAAACTACCAACGTAAGAATGTGGAAAATATGCCAGCAGCAGACAGTGGCAGTAAATTCAAATGAATAGCTGTCACGGTTAGGAGTCTGATCCTGCCAAAAATATATTTAAATGGCTCTAAATGTAGGCAAACATTGGCTTTGGCCTCCACATTGACTCAGCTGATTGTACATTCTGCTGACATAAAACGAGTGGGAGAGAGAGCTAAAAAGTTTACCTAATCTAAAGTGTTTCAATTCTTGATCGTGTGACACAGTCAACAGAGGAAGAAAGGTTATGGGTCAAAGTGCCTTGGTTGACTGAGTGCTACTAAGAAGATTTTTCAAATAAAAGTATGAGTTTACCAGTACTGCATCAAAAGTGTCATCAGTACCAGTTCTAGGCACAAGTCACATAATAGGCCACTTAGGGTCCCCAACCAGCAGGGGGCTTCACAACAATCACACAGAAAAATATGCTACCGTTAAGTATATGTAGTTGAGACCCGCTGATTCATGTCCTCCACTGAAACAGAAAAATTAGTACCTGCAAGATAAAAACCACATATCCACAGGATAACAGGACACCCCACATAAACAACCCAAACCTGGGAATGTAATCTGACAGCACAATCCACTGGATCACATTCTTTAAGGCTGTGTTTTCAGGATGTATGTTTTCATTTTTCTCTCATCTAAGTCAGTCATGGGCATGACTGGAGCTTTGGTAACAATGTTGGGTGCAGCCAAAACGGGCCACCAGGTCAGCATGGCACTCATATTTACTTTTTTGTCATTTAGCAGACACCAAAGCGTCTTACAAGGATAATAGTACAGGTGCATGTTACAAACGAGGTCAAACAGTTTTAGAGAATCTACCAACAGTACGTGCTGTTCTATCATCACAGTGCATCTGATTAAGTCTGGCAATTGTCACACGTCATTCAAGTAAAGCATAAGCAACTGAAACTGAATTCACTAGACAAACATTTGCAGGCAAGCAGGCAACTCCATTGCCACATCTAAGCGAATGAAAGATTTGGGACCGCAGGCAACCTGGAGCAGTCCCATTGATGGCCTTGTACGTCAGCATCAGGGTCTTGTATTTGATGTGTGCCTGGACCGGAAGCCACTCACCCACAAACACTTAACAAGTAACTTACGGACATACAAGCAGAGTCAGAACATGCATGCTCCATGCAAACAAAGTCAGAATCAAAGTCTGACGAACTAACATGCCAACACTAGTCATTGGTTTTGCAATCCAGGAGAAACAGGAGTCTACACCAGGAAGTACAGGGTACATTGTTGATTGGATTGCTGCCAACAACTTGACCCAAATG
Organism: Chitala chitala; assembly: GCA_025773905.1. Lineage (NCBI taxonomy): Eukaryota > Metazoa > Chordata > Actinopteri > Osteoglossiformes > Notopteridae > Chitala > Chitala chitala. The sequence goes on from JABJVR010000860.1 coordinate 12,855, forward strand.
ACCAATCAATAAGGAAATACGAAGGCACACAAGCAAAACGTGTGGACTGTAGGAGAAAGCCAGGGCAGCTGGAGTAATACTGTGCAAGGTGCAAACTGAGCCCGGAAACTCTACACAGAAGATCACGACCAGAATCCAACCCACATACCTGCACGTGTGAGCTCATACTACTAGCTGCTGAACCGCCCTGCTGGCTGCAGTTAATTTCAGTATCATTTACCTTTTTGCAGTGCTCTTCTCAACATAAATGAACTACAGTGTTTAGCAGAGGTTAAACAGCAAAACAGCAATTGGTATTCTAATGTAGTAATATCTGACCTAGTTTTAATATACTGTGTGTGTGTGTGCATGCACATGTACATGCATGGGTGGGGCTTGCATGTTGACCCTCTGCATGAGTATGTTTACTGGTGGACTGCTTTCCTACACCAGTTCATATACATGCTGTTCAGGTGAACTAGCTTCTCTACACTGCCTTCCTAACGCTCTCTCTATACAGACTGTGTACGAGAGGATTAAGGAGCGTACAGCACTGGGGCAGCATTGCCTTTGGCCATACATGCTGCTGAGTCAGCATTTTGATAGTACAGTGAGAAAAGCATACTTCTAAGACAAACTTCAGAATTATATTTTCCCAATGTCTAAATGTTAAAACAAAAATGTCACGTGTTCTCACCATTTGTTTCGTTGAAAGTTTTTGACAAATTGTAAAATCTACTAATAACTCATATACAGTATAACAAGAGTCTACCATCTCCCATGTATCTAACTAGCTATGTAACAGTTATTGTAGTAGCAATACAGCAAGACAGACTTGTGGGCATATATAGAGAAGATTCAGGTTATATGGGAACTCCAGTAAATTGGGGTAGGCTAAATCAATGTCTGCATGAATATACAGCAATTAATATTGTCCTTGTGATAACAGATAAAATACAACATAACGATTTGTGAAATGTAATGTACAAGATGTTGGTGGGTATTTCGAAAAAGACTGAATTTAAAACACGTGAAATACACCAAAAAGAAAAAAATATTGTGTCATCATACCTGAACTGCATGAAACTTGCATAATCACTGTTGAATGGTTGTCTGCTGAAACACACCTACTGTCACCGTTTTATGATTATCACAAAGATTAAATAACATCAAAAGCTTAACTGGAAGAGAAATGCAGATTCTTTTGCTTGTCCATATGTGAAACTCAGTGCTCTAGAAACTCAGCTTTATGAAAGACATATCCAGCAGGGCCAGTGCTTCTGAAACCGTTGATAACATAGATACTGCAAAAAGGGAATTTCCCCTTTGTTTGGGAGTAGATTACAAATTCTACTGTTCCAGCAGTTTCTCCAATATTGTGCTACTACGTAAGTCTGACCTGTAGCACTTTATTATACTGAGTACGTTTTGTCACCTACGCTTTACTCTGATGTTATTTAACCTAGCAGAGTGATTTAATGCTGACAGATCATACTTCATGATTTTATTTTAGTAACTGTTTTCAAAGATGTTACTTGCCAGGGTATTCTTAAAAGCCTTCTCACAACAAGTTCAGTGTTGCAATACATTGGTTTATATACAAAAAAATTGCCCAATAATGCTTATTATTTTTAATTACAGGTAGTTTTCAAATTTAAAATTTCTTGCTGATATGTTTACCTTATACTGAAAGAGCTGTCAAAAACTCCAGAGAATAGAATTATGTAATCCGGTAGTCATCAATTTAAACCATGTTATTTAATAAATTTCTGATATGTTTACTACTTAAGTTTGACATTATTCCATTGAGCATAAATGCCAACATTTCCTCCTATCAGGTCTGCAAATATTTACACAGGCAATCAGTACTGCAGTAAGCCATTACTGAACCTTTGGATCAAGTTAGACAGGCTTGGCATGAGTCTGTGGAATAGCTAGAAAACTGATGATGCAACCTGGCACAGGTGCTATAAAAATGGTTTCGCTGTGATGCAACATAAGGCAGGTAAATACTAGAAATCCCAGCATCTGCACTGCTACTTTTCTCCCACACAGCTTCCCATCCGGCACCATACTTTTGACATCATGCGACTAAGTGAAAGCTGAGCAGTTGATTACAGGTGAACAAGAGAATAAAATGGGAAGCACCATGAAATAAATTCTGACTTTATTGCTTGAATAAAACCAAAAATAGGCCAGTGATTACACTACTCTTAAATTTAGGTGTGTTAAAATGTTGTGTACTATTTTGGTAAAGCCTTATGTTAGATTTCCATTAGTTTTTATTTCTTCATTTTCCAGGCAATTATACTCAACAGGGTCTTAGGTGGTCAGGGGGCTTCTCCAGACTAGGTACAGAGCACCTAGGTACTGCAGGACACATAAACACATACACCCAGGACACAGCAACTAGGTACTGCAGGACACATACACCAAGGACAGAGCACATACCTACTGCCTTCTGTTTGCTTTTTATTCTGAAAGTGCTATAGTAGAAAAGATTAATTTTTTTTTTTTAGAGTTCACAAATGTATTGCTCCCTGGGAGCTCTATTAATAAGTGCCACCGGGTCTGGATATCAGATTTTTTTTTGGATGCCTTCCAATTTCCCCCAATCCCAGGCCAAATTGCATATGCAGATCTGAGTCAAGATATTTTAAACTATGCAACCAAAGAGCATGTTGATCATACTGCATGATGTTAATTATTATTTCATTAACGGTAATTCAAGTACCACAGTCAAAGCAGCAGCACCATTCAGTCTGTAGTAGCCTTATTGTACTGGTGATTAAATTACTGTGCTTTCTACTTCAAATTAATCTTAAACAATATTAAAAGTGTGCACTAAAAGTTTCAGGAAGTTCTCAGTTACAAGGTTAACGGGTGGGTGACCATCTTGAACAGCACGTTTTGCACTTGGTGGTTGGTTCACTAACACAGACGTACAGCACACGACTCCACTGGGGTGAAAGTACAGTGCACTCTTCCTGTGCTTAGTGTACATGTTTTTGTAAAATAGCGTTACCTATGCCTGCATGCTGAGGCTTCTTAGTAGGTGCTCCAGACTGAGGAATAGTGGGAACTGATTGATTTCCCACATAAACTGCACACGTTCAGATTTGTCTTTCACTCTGCTGGATAGGTTAGTCCACTGCCTGTCAAATGATGACTATTGGGATTGTAATTTGTGCTCTGTGGTCAGGGTTTTAAGGAAGGGTTTGGTCTTTTGTGGAAACGTGTGCAAAGCCCCTAAATGGAAGCTTTGTGTGTGGGTTAGAATGACGAGCACCATGACATTTAAAAATGAGGGTATTAGAAAACACCACATGTGGAAAGTATTCAGTGATATCTACACACACATCATGCCCATGTGGGAGCACTAATGCCTTGTTTGGAAAATAATGATGACACTTTTGTGAACTATATTTGATCTTACAGCACAGTTTCATAAGCAAGGCATACAAAGCTATTCCTGGGGGGATTTCAAGGTGAACACCACTACTTAGCACTATTTACTTTGTCTTTAAACAATGCTTCAAAAGTTTGCTTTCACCACAGGAATTTTGTGCGCGTGTGCACTTGCAGACGCATACATCAATTCTGTTTTTCTTTTTTTTTAAGTTTCCATTCACTAATTACCCGCTGGAAGCCATCCAATAAAAACTGTGTTACTGGTTTCACTGTTATCAGAGGCAAACACTCGTAGGCAGTGGGCTCTGGGCTGAACATGTGAATATAAACGCCTGCTATCTGATTACTCACACATTGTCAGGGTCTTCACAGAGTGTGATGGAGACATACGAGTTCATCACAGACCAAACAGGTACCAGCAATGTTCACAGCCTCCACACCTGCAGAACCTGCAGGTATGCTGTCCTGACCGTGCTGGTGTTTGTGGGGATTCTCTTAGCGGGACTGTTAATCTACAAGTGCCAGAACTCTGCACAGGTAATCATAATTTTTAAATTTTTTTCCAAAAGACAGTAGAAATTTTTTATGTTTTCAAAAATGCTGTCCATATATGAACATATACCTTGCACTGGATACTGTAAATCACTAAAGCGAAATATAGTGTGTCAGAAGCATAATGTCAGCATTTTGTTTGAATTTCTGCTTAATACAATTTTAGCATTTTTTTGCTATGCTAGTAGTAAATTTTTCTGCTAAAAAAATCTGCAATTTGGGCTGCCAACCGGAATTTGATTTACTTAAACCGTGGTCTGTGGTTGGTAGCTTTTAATTGACAGGTCAAATGCTTAAATTGTGGTGGCTGGGTAGAACATCAAGCTGGATTGTAGATGCGTCCCGGTTCAAATCGTAACCCAACTGCCAGGAGCAAGACACTCAAATGCTAGCTCCCTGGGTGCTGTATGTGGCTGCCCACTGCTCCCCCCCCCCAGGGCAATGGGTTAAACGCAAAGAACCAACATTGCCGTAACATCTGTGTGAGATGTTGTAAGTTAGTGTGAACAGAAATGTCAGCGAAATGAGCACAAGTTTACATAGGTATGCATTTTGGAGGCAGTGCTGGGACTCAAGATCACAGTGTATTGCTGAATTTGTGAAAGGTCTGAATCTTTGCATTACTGAAGGAATTGTGCAGTCATTTAACAAAATGACAAATTCTGTTTCTTAGGGGAGATCTAATGTCCCTGAGAGGCTGAACATCACATGTAACATTACAGAAGGTATGTGTCACTATGTTCCACCTAAGTAGTCAGGCAAACTCACTCTTTATGTAATTTTACAAGTATTTTTACTGCCATAAAGATCATGGGCAAGAAGGAATCTGAAAGGTACAGCTGATTACAACTTTAAATGTCAAAAAGTCTGTGATCTTACACTTTTTTTCCATTATTAGACAGTCATGATTCACACTTGTACAAAATCTGTCAAATACCAAAAACTGGAAGATACCTTATCTATGGTAATGTGGAGAAGATGCACTCTCAGCATGACAACGACTTGGTGATACTGTCCGCCAAGCTCAGGAAGGATGTTGAAATTGAGAAAAAACTCTTCAAAAGCTGCACAACCATAGTGTTTCTTGTGGACTTTATTTACCTGGAAGAAAACACCAACCTCACTTTAAGGTTTAACTATAAGCCCACCTTTCCAGAATCGAAGAAAACTACATTTCACATCTACGAGATATAAAGTAGCCAACCTCCAGAGAAGATATTCCAGAAAAGGCATTAAAAACATGAGGCCAGAAATGGAAACACAGAAACTGACCCACCCTTTCTTGTATTATTGAAATAATGTAGTGAATGCTGCAGAGTCAACGTTCCACTGTCCATGTGTGTGTGTGTGTGTGTGTGTGTGTGTGTGTGTGTGTGTGTGTGTGCACGTATGCAGTGTGTGCACAGGCAACAACAGCACATGAGGTGCAGAGAACACCCAATGAAAACACGCAGCTTCTCAGCTCTAACTCTCTGTACACTACGGGCAGCAAACTGACTGGTGGTAAAGTACAAGTTTGGCTTCAAGAATGACCGGTACACTGCAAGCAGATGGCCCCCCGCAGGATTGATCCCGTATTACATATGCGTTAAATTCATATGATGTGTACTTCCTGTATGTGCACATTTTTACATGATGAAAATTTTCTTTCAGCAATGAGGTAAAACATTAATTTTTACTGCAGTTGAACTTGTTTTAATGTTTTAAAATCAATAATGTATTATTGTATGTAATATTGTATCAATATTAATCACTTTATATAATTTTGGTAGTCAGGATATCAGCTTTACAATATACCCTAACAAATTTGAAATGATTTTAATTTCTGAAATGGGGAGAAAGTACTTAGTTTTGACATTTTTACCGAGGTCAGTTAACGAAACCCGCTCAGTGTTAAATTAACACTGCCATCTTTGTTGTGTATTTAATGACATGTGTGATGAACTTATTTACATTTTTTTTTTTCTTGATTCTGTGATTTCCTTCTCCTGTCCAGCTGGATTTTTGTACATCGCAAAGTTTTTATTTGGTAGCTTTATGCAGGTATTTCCGTTAGCTACTTTACTCTCACTTAATAAAGATGTGAAAGCAAAAGCATTGTCGCTCACGGTGACATCATGGGAGAGGTGAGGGTTACAGACAGCAACTGAAGCGCTCCTCCTACTCTTGCTCCAGACAGACTCTGGCAGGCAGCACACACCAGGAAGCATATAGTGGGCGGAACCTCTTCCTGCTGCATGCCTCACATCTCACTTACAGTAACTGAAAAAGCAACTAGACAAACATTACTCTCAGGATTGGGAGGCATCAATTAGCTTTGGATGCCTAGAGGTTTGATTGTCCTTGCTAGGAGTTTTGGGTACCTCTACTGAGTGCACATATGACTGCAACAACAAACAAAAGCATAGATACTACATTCTTGTCAAGTGCCTTGGAGTGGCTGTGTTTTGAAACGCACTATATAAAACTGAATTATGCAGTTAATTTATTGACAGTCTGATAGCCTTATTGCACACTGACACAGTGTGACATTTAAACCCAAGTGCTATAGTGATGAAACACTGTGTTGATTTTGTGTTTTAGAAAATGTACTGCAGCGTAAATTCTTTCAGTACCTGGCTGATATTTAGCACCGACTGTATGTCATCAAAAGATAATGGTATCAAATGATGGAATATGATGTCACTGTGAAATAAAGCAGCCTGATTATGAAACAGTCAATAATAATAATGCAACAGGAAGTGAATGTGGCTTTGAGTGTTTTCAGATTCTAATAGCAAACAATGGTAGCAGAGGAGATAGTGCTGTTGTCTGTGGTTTAGCATGTTTTTGGTAGCCCATGTTTAATTCAGAATTCATACCATTTTTTGAACTAACGTACACATATAATGAGATGCTTTATTGACAAGTGAATACAGTTTGAGGCATAGAAAATCACGATTCTGGTGTGAAGCAGGTGTACTTGTACTTTTGACTGGAATGTGTGTGTGTGTGTGTGTGTGTGCAACCACAACCCTGGCAATTGTCACTTTTCAAAACATTTCTTTACATTCTTAGTTACAGGTACTTTTAGGATCCATGCTGTGGATAGGGCGCCAATACAAAACACGCACACGCACACGCTCACAAAGGGCAATTCAAACTTTCACAAACCACCTGACCAGCGTATCTTTGGACTGTAGATCGGAAACCCACGCACAGGAAGAACACACAAGCTCCCCATGAACACAGTGAAGGAATGGTGCTACCCACTGAATTACCATACCACCCCCATTAGCTGGAAGTTACTTTCAATTTGCTAATATATATGCATGCTGTGAGAAAGCATTTTGGATGGTGGTATATACACCCCCAAGCAAATTGTTTAAAATTTACTTAAGTATATTAGACAGCAAGTGACATACACTCACTGGCCACTTTATTAGGTACACCTTGCTAATACCGGGTTGGATCCCCTTTTGCCTTCAGAACTGCCTTA
>JABJVR010000861.1:0-20272 GCA_025773905.1 Chitala chitala
CCCCCCCCCCCCCCCCCCCCCCCCCCCCCCCCCCCCCCCCCCCCCCCCCCCCCCCCCCCCCCCCCCCCCCGCGGACATACAGCAAGGGGAGAAGGACGCGCTGAACCGTTTCCTGTAGAACCGTCATTTTGGAGCCGAATATACAAAGTTAATAGCCTTGAAAAAGTGAAGAAATGCAGGCCATTAAGTGTGTAGTGGTGGGCGATGGGTAAGTCCTACGGATAAAGATTTGATACTGCTTTGTTTTACTTATTAGAAAAATTATAAAGTTACAGCACGCAGTAGCTTCTGCATTTAAAGTACATCTAAATATGTACAATAACTTAAAAATACGACTGTGTGTAGTAAATTTAAAGTAATTTTATACCTTTTTCTCCGGTACCTTCTTTTTTATTTCATTCAGAATATGTTTGTATTTTTCCGATAATTTCCCTTGCATTTCTCAACAGTTACTAAAATGTGTAATCAAACAACTAAAATGTTGCTTATCCGGAATGAACTTAAATAAATTAAACGTTTTGAAATATATTTTGGTTCAGTAAAACTACTATTATGGAATTCATGTGAATCATACAGTTGGAGCGTATTTGCTTTTATTGTCGAGGTATCCGACAGTGAAATAGGCTTCATCTGATCGATTTGGTATACATATAAATCCCACTGAGAGCTGTGAACGTGTTGGCTACTGATATAGCGCCCTGTAGCAAGCACAGGTTTTACTCTTATGAAACAACATATACATTTTCCAGTTTTAATATTTAAACAAATGAGCAGGGATCCACGTTCCCATGCTGTAAAGGCACGGTGTGGGAGGTGTTTTCAGGTGGAGGTGGATGGGGAAGTGATGTGAAGTTAGAGGATTAAGACCGGGCAGGCGTGTCATTTTCTGTGAGAAATTACTTCCTCTTTTAGCGCTCTGTTCTGCTTCTGAGGACCACGTGCTTCTGAGATGCGAGCTAAGAAAAGAGGCACCTGTGGGGATGGGGTTTCAGTTCAGACAACTTACAGGCTGCTTTTGTTTTTCTGGATTTTTCCTGATGTCACTTATTGTTAATGAGAAAGCTGTCCCCCCATTCCAGTTCTGCTGTAAATACATTTATGTACCCCTGACATATATCCTATCCTATATATCCTATTTACTTATTATTGTTAGTATTTAAAATGGCGATTTCTATGATGACAAGTATCTTATACCTTAATCTGTGTACTGTTACTCAACTAAAGATGTGTCATGTGATCAGTAATGTTTTCTCAGAATGGTGATCATTTATGAATCTTGCCAGAGGTATGTAAATTTATGAGCAGAACTGTAAGAAATTTACTGATTTGTGGTCTCCGTAATTGTTATTAGGCATGCTCAAACTAACTGTAATGGTGGAGTCAAAAGTCGGTGTCTTGACGTTTTACTTTTGACAATTAGTTGCAAGGTGGGAATGCTGATTAAATGACAGCATATTTGTATGGAATTAGCTGTCTCTATTCTGCAAAGTTCAAGCGCATGCATTTCCTCATGCAGCCCTTTACGTCTGTGACAGTACTCTCAGCACTGGCTCATTGGATACTTTAGTTTTGTTAATACCATGTGTTTTACACTGTGCAGTGAAAACGTCCAAATGTGTATAGGACTTGTTGGTTTGAAGCTGGCTGAAGGTTTTGCACTTTTGGAGGTTGATGTTCCATATTAGAAGTTAAAGTAAGCTAAATCATCAGAATTTGTTCGTAAGTCCATCAGTAATTGCCTAGCTGCAATTTTGGTCAGCAGATGGTGCTGTGGACAAGGAATTGGAGGAAGGACCATAGTTACTCCAAAACATGTTTAAGGAAGGGAATAATAGGTATAGGTGTTTCATCTGCCTTCTTAATGTATTCATTAAATTCATTAATAAAGATTGTGTGTGTGTGTGTGTGTGTGTGTGTGTGTGTGTGTGTGTGTGTGTGTGTGTGTGTGGGCAGATATCAAAAATAACAAAAGAATAATAATTAATATTAATATAATAAAAGGGATAGTAAAAATGTTTTTTGGTAGACTGTGAAAAATGGAGACTGGGCATTTTGTACAATTTCTGTTGTTGTTATGAGCTCAGCCAACACAGGAAGGACTCAATATCAGGTATCATGTGACCTCAAAACTAACAGGCAAGCAAATAAGTCTTTTTGGAGTGTTCTTAACTTCCTCTCAGTGGCACATGCAGCACAGAGATGCAGTCACACTTGACTTTGTCCTGATTTTTTAACGTTGTCAGCCATGTTGTTAAAGCTATAGCCAGTGCATCTAAGGGTCTTTGTGCCAGTGTGTCACTTCAGGCCAATCAGAATGAAGCACTGTCCTCAAAAGCTTGTCTTTGTGACCAGCTTCCTGTCCTGTGTACTACCACCATCTACCTTCCATGTGCACACTGTGGACTGATAAGTAAATGCATAAATTTAGATGCTTTCAAATGGCCTTTAGAGACACGATAACTTAGTTCAGTGCAATTTTTATTTGTTAATGTAGAACTAACACTTATTGTGTATATATCTTTATTGCTAATATTATATAATTATTTGTACACAGTTAGTAATGACAGTGTAATACGTCCGATAACATAGTAAACTAAATATTTCCCTGAAGGCAAGTACAGAATGTATTACAAATTTTTCCTTTGGTTATTTGAAGCCTACCTATATGCGAAAACATAGCTAACATAACCTGTATGGATATTTTGTGTTTCTGTAGCTTAGTCATTAATAAAGCTATTAAAATATACAGCAATCCTACACTCAAGACCAGAGGGCACAAAGTGTACCATTTCCAGTGAAGCACCAGTCACTGTGTCAAACTGGGATTGCGTGTGTTCATCATGTTTCGTTTTTTTTTTTTTTTAATTCCTGTCTTAGTTTCATAACGGAAAGAAATGAACCTCAAGCTTCAGCTCTTTCTGAAACCCCGGCATTCTGGCAGACACAGGGCCCTAACTGTAGTTCTGCTTATGCTTCACTGTGACTTTTTGTCAGGCCGAGGTGTAATAACGCCATGTCACATCCTGTGTCTCTGTGCCTATTTTTGTGCTCATTTGCAGCAGTGACTTATTATGACTGTCATTTTAAACAGAAAGGACTGTCTTTTAAAAAGACCACTTAAAATAGGTCTCTTTTCAGACTGTTTTCTGTCACTGTTGCATTCAAGTGCTTGATAGGGGTTTTAATTTACAGTGCTAGACAGCTGACAAAACGTTCTAACGTGTGTGCACTCAGATACCTCTGTAGACCAGGATGGCTACACAGGGCTCAGGGCTCCTGCATGGGACTGGCCTGTATGACATCGTTCAAAGCTCCTGTATGAGACTGGACTATACACCAAAAAGGCAAAAGAATCCATGCCCTGTGGCAGGGCCTACTGAGCAGTAGCACTGCATAGGTATAACAACACAGAAAGCCAAGTTAGACGCGTCAGTAGGGGTCACTGTCACTACGACTTGGGTATATTGTTAAGTGGGTTCTACTGACATATTTAAATATATATTTTTGTTCACGTTTTAATAGTTTAACTTCTAGGAAAGCCTGGCTTCCATTGGCCTTCCAGGAGGACACATCCCTGCTTAGGAGAGAAAATGCATTACGTTAAAGTCTTGGGCTTGGGCCTTTGTAATCATTAAGAACTGCATATGTTTCAGTGCTTTTGTAAGAGTAGAAACAGTAAGAAGTTATTTCCTGTATGGCCTCACGGATAGAATGTTATTAAAGTAGGAAAAAGTAAAAAACCTGGCTCATACAGAGGGTATCCAAATGTTGGTGCTGGTGTAACTGACGGTGTAGCTCCCAATTCTGGGCCTTATGCATTTGACCTCCTTGAGGGCCCCCTGGCACCCCCTCATAGAAGACATTTGGAAGGTTCTCCTTGTGCTCAGGGTCTGGATGATCAGTTCCACTATCCCTCCCACGACACTGGGTGTAACCAATGCACAATGTGGCAGTTCATCTAAATAGAATTTTTTTTAAAGAACTGGTTATGTGACAGCTGTCCTGTCTGCATGTTTCACAAAGTGTTTGTGTTTCAGTGCTGTAGGGAAAACCTGCCTGCTCATCAGCTACACCACCAACGCCTTCCCTGGAGAGTACATCCCCACGGTGTGAGTACTGAGCTGCTACCCCCTCATCTTCACCTCTTACATCCCAATTTTATGTGAAGAGATCCATATTCACAGACAAAAGTTATTAATGTGGGTACATGATGTCTATACAATGGTTTCTTAACTGAATCAGATTTCATTTTGAGGACAAATGTGATTTTTCCTTGTGTGCACAGGTTTGACAACTATTCTGCCAATGTTATGGTGGATAGCAAACCTGTGAACCTGGGGCTGTGGGATACAGCGGGTCAGGAAGACTACGACAGACTGAGACCTCTGTCCTATCCACAAACAGTACGACTCCCTTATCCCACCTACCATTCTGGCCAATCACAGTCACATTAACTAAACATTTTTAACTCACATTATTGTGTATAATCAAGCACTTCTGTTTGACCTTTATTAGTGTAACATCCAAATGATTCATTAGGTTTCGGGTGAGATTTTCAGTGTTAAATAAGTAAAGAATGATTTTTGTAAATATTTCCCAAGGCAGATGTTTGTGTTGATTAAAACACTAGTTAGACACTCACACTAATCACCTGTGTGCAAATGCTATGGGCGTGGGAATGTTTTAACTTTACTGTGCTAATTAGGTAGCAGAACATGCTTGTAGTGGAACATATGTTTTCAGAATTCTGCTGTATCAGTAGAAAAGATCAACCCTGCTCTTCTCAGGTCCCCTCAGTTATGTTTAGACCAGGAAAGCAGAACATTGACCAAAAGAGAACATGAACTGGGAAGCTGCACTGAAATGCCTCACAAACACATTATGCAAACTGAAACATCATCCCTAAACCATGACCAGACTCTTCTCACTATTGTGTTTCCTGCTTTAATGGCCAGAGGTGCAGACACTCACCGCTTGAATGCATTTGCTTTACTTTTCCAGGATGTATTCCTTATCTGTTTCTCACTGGTGAGCCCAGCTTCATATGAGAACGTCAGAGCCAAGGTCAGTGATTGCAAAAGGAACTAGGTCTACATTGGTAAAAATGCATACAGTATCACTATGAGTAAATGGGACTGGGGCTTCAGCTTTGTGCTTCATTGTTGGGTGGATAAGATTAAATTTCAGTTATATTTATTTTATATTTTCCAGGTCTGCCTAGTGGGTAGTGCTGTTTTCACACATCTTTAAGGTCATAGCTTCAAATTAGGCTCTTGGCAGTGTGTGTGTGTGTGTGTGTGTGTGTGTGTGTGTGTGTGTGTGTGTGTGTGTGTGTGTGTGTGTACACTGCCTTGTGCTCTAGGCTGCCTGGGATAGGCTCCAGGCCACTTGCGATCCTGTACAGAATAAGCAGATAGATGAGGGATGGACTGATAGCCCGAGACAATATTTTTGTTGCCCCAAATTAGATCTGAAGAAGGTAGAATTTTAAGATTAAAAGTTTACTTTGCCTTTTTTTGTTAGCTAATTTTAATACCATGCCAAAAGTCTCATAATTGCAACATAACAAGTAATTATACGCTCTGATTATTGTTTGCTGTTCAGATTGTAAGATGCAAATACTGAAATTATGTATTTGTTCAGGTTCTTAGAAAAGTGTATTAACCCTGTCATTTTCCCTAAATTAATGAGTCGTGCAGGAAATCCCACTAGACAGTTTTTCCTTGCACTTATTAACATTTCAGTTGTATGCTTACAAGTACACACACTAAGATTAATGTACATTAATGTACATATTGTATTACAAAGCCCAAGACTAACTGTGTACTTTTAGAATATTTACTGCAGGTGTATAGTAACACAAGAGGTCAGGGTGGAAAATGTAAAATTCGGTATTTTTGCTGCAATCACTGTAGTAAACACCAGAGGGCGTACTAAAGTACTGATGTTTACAATATGAATTCAACTTGATTTAAGATAAACTATTAACAATCACACAACGGTACGTGAGGCACAAGTGAAATAGCAAAAATAATGTTTTTGACAAGTCAAATTCATTTCCACGTGTTATCCCAAAACCTTGATAAATTCCTTTCATTTCCTAGGTAGGTGAAATAATCTGTTATATATGGGCTGTGTGCAAATTGAATTAGCTGTATTTCAAAACAAGTATATTCCCCTCATGTTCTGTTACCAATTTTTCGTTTTCATTTTATGTTTTAAGGGAGTTCCCATGGCAACATTCTCAATATGCAAATACAGCAACAATAGATTAAATGATTCACTGACAGATTAAAATCTATTTTGGGAAACAAAATATATGCAAGCAGTATGGAAGTGCAGTAAAATATTCTCTGAGATGCTGACAGGGCAGTAGCTCTATTCAGCTGTTTCTCAGTTATGGCAGGTATCCAAGGAGTGACTAGACTATGTAATCGGTATTTATATATACTATAAACACATAAACATGTAAATAAGTAAATTCTGAAATATATTAAAAATGTCATAAATATTTATTACACACATGAAATAATACATGTTCACTAAAACTGAATATTGTCTGTTTCGTGGCCCAGCGACAGGGTCATGCCCCCTGCTTAATTAGTCATGTTTTCCCTGCTTATCCTCATTACCTTGTCATGTATTCATATTCTGTCACACTGTCTGGATGGTCTCTCTGTTCTGTGTTTGTTTGCTCTTATGTGGTTTTATAATTTTGTGTATCTGGTCTCAGGTTTCCTCATCCACTCTGTCTTATTTCTTCGTCCCCATTCCTCATGCCCTCATGTGTCTATGTGGCTGTGTCCGTCTGAGCCTGGTTTCCTGTGTCTTCCTTTATTAAGGTTAGGCCCAGTTTTAGTCAGTGTGAGGTATTGTGGCCTTTGTCTGCACACTGAGTGTAACCCACTGTTTACCACTGTGCTCATAGAGTCCTTTTGCTCTGTGTTCTCAGTACCATGGGAAGCTCAGTGTTTCGTGAGTGTCCTGTATCCCCAGTCTTGCCTAAAGTTCCCTGTTTCCTCTCTCAGCCCTTGCCTAGTCTTGTCCTTCAGGCCTCATTCCTCTTCATGCACCCCTTCCATATTGTATTATTTGTGTGAGCCCTTAGCTGTGTGTCTTCCCCATCAGACTGTCTTCCTGGCTTTTTGTCCTCCGTACTGTCTTGTGAATATGGCTTTTGGACTCTCGTTCAACTGAACCTCCTTCCTCTTTTTATCTTTGCTGAACATGACAACTGCTATCTGACAAGCCTGGGAAGTTTTGGGTTACAAAAATTACATTATGGGCCGCAACCCAAGCTTTCTTTGCTATTTTCAGTGTTATTTCTAGTACTAAACAAAAAACATGAAAGTGTGTCACGTATTTTTGCAGCCATTACTGTTTTGTCGTAAAATAAAATCAGACATCAAATCAATGCAAATACATGCTGATAACTCAAGTGTTTACCTATGGGTCATCAACTGCCAGATGGGATCATGTAAGAATCTGCAGGTCCACAAAGGTGACAAAAGCAATTTCCATCAAATTACACCTTGATGTACTTCACTGTAGGCAAGTAATCAGTGTCATTATTTCCAAAACAAAAGTGACTTAGGCAATGGAGTCCTGGCTGGATTTCCCAAAGTGCTTTGTCAGTCACAGCCTCCTAATAATCCCCATGTGTGATGCCTGTATCAGTCTTTCCTCTCCACCCATAGCTGGTGTGTGGTGAGCTTTCTGGTGCACCAAGGTTGCCATGGCATCATCCAGGTGGATGCTACTCACTGGCAAGGTGGAGGAGAGTCCCTGTTCCACTGGAAAGCACTTTACAAGTGTAGTGCATTATTTATTTTTAAAATTACACATACATTTATTTTTATATATGACATTACTGAGTGCAAATTCCAAATGTATGAACATGGCTCCACTCCATGCCACTCAGGAACAAAAATAGACTAAAACAAGTCAGGTGGCATAAAAGCAAGTGAACTGGAATAAAATACTTTTTCAAGGCCAGGAATTAATTTCTGCAGGGCAGCATAACAGAGACACAAGATCTCTGCCTGCACATTATTCCACTTTCTTTTAATTAGATATATGTTCATTACCTCCCTCACGGTGTAGCTTGGAAAAAACCAAAAGCTAAGAGTCATTACTCCTCCAGTTATGACTTTTTGCAGAGTGTCAGCCACACGTTACCATTCTATTCGTCAGCAGCCTTTGTCCGGCGCTCCAGGCGTAATGGTGATGAGACCTTGGTGGGTTTCATCTGCACAGAATGTGCATTCTGTGAGTGGGCGGAACGCGGCATCTGCAGGGATCCTTGGACAGGTTTCTTGTTAGTGGTGGCTTCACACCCCCAGTGCGGGTGAACTTGTAAAGGTGACTGAATATTAATGAGCAAAGATTCAGGACTCCTGTCTTAGCAACGGCCTCACTCGCAGTCTGCGTGAACTTGTAATGGTGACTGAATGTTGATGAACAGAGACTGGAATTCGGTCTGCTTAGCTACTTCGGTTGTCATAGGGAACTGAATAATAAAATAATGTGCTATCGACTGTTTAACCACACTTTACATTTTTTTAGGTATGGTTTTCTTAATATGTACTCTGTCAGCAGTTAAAATAAGTCAGAGTACTGTATAGAGAATGATGGTTTTCTAGAAGTAATCCAACAGACAGAAGAGAATTATTAATTAAAGGTTTTGGTTATTGGCAGCAGAGGCTGTAATCAAGGTTTTGTAGCTTAATTGCACTAATTAGAATACACCAAATCTCCAAACATATTTTGTCTAGAAATGAAATATGTTGCTTTTGCTAAAGGTTAGCCAAAATCCTTGAAATTAACAGACGTTCTGCAGCCAAGCAACACTGTTAAAGCGCATGAGGAAAACAAACCTCTCATATTCAAACATACGTCTAATTTTACATGACAGCTTTAAGTGAAGATGAATCACACAGATGGCTTGTTTTTTTTCCTGCTCGCTCTTCAGGATACCCGTAGTTCTTAGATGACTAATAGCCTAGAAAACAGGTGGTGTAGTGGTAAAAAAACCAGATTTGTAAACAAGCCCTAATGTAAATAAATCATTGTATGCAAATTGAAACTATGCAAGTTGCATAGGATTAAAATATTTGCAGAGATAATTAAGCACATAACAAATGAATTAATATGGCATTCACTAAAACATGCAGGCAGTTTCCAGAAACACGTACTGAATGAGAGATGTAATAGAAATGATTTGTAGCATGTCAAGAAATGAGATGGTTGCCTACCTGCTAAGCAGATCATAGGCAATGTTTGTGGCAATGTTTGTGCAGACAGCACATCTGTTACTGCTTTATGGATCATTATCTCGATGGCACCTAAAGCATCTTTGTCTCTGTCTAGTGGTACCCAGAGGTGAGGCACCACTGTCCTTCTACCCCCATCATCCTGGTGGGCACCAAGCTGGATTTACGGGACGAGAAGGAGACCATTGAGAAGCTCAAAGAGAAAAAGTTAGCTCCTATAACATACCCACAAGGGCTGGCACTGGCCAAGGAGATTGGTAGGCTAGCCATTTATAATACTGGTTTTCATTCATGTGTCTCAATATATAGGTTATTCTGAAGCAGTGTGTGAACTACATATGAAACACAGTGTCGCGTTTCCATCGTCGGCCTTGTTATGAGTTACGAATGGGAAAAGTTGCAATGATCAAGTTATGAAATGAATCCTCAGCTGGACTGCAGTATCCAGAAAACCAGCTCAGGATCCACTGTGATTGTTTCTGCCTTGGTCCCCAAGCATCTCTTGTTAGCACTACTCTGGAAATGCTTGTTCAACATAACAGGTTGCTTCAGTGATGTTCATACATATGTCTATGGGTCTGTTTTTCTGTGTACTTCCTGTTGTATTGACTCTTTGCTATTTTTGTGCTCAGGCAAAGATTCCAGAGCACAAGCAAAATGTTCAGTTGTTGTTTCTGATATTAGAACAAAATGCAGGATTAAAAGGTGTTTGTTTCCTCAGTGTGAATCATAGTGCGTGTTTTTTTTCTGGAACTGGTTTCTATTTTGAGAAGTTGACACCATTAATTAATTAATTATTTCCTTTACCTGTAGAAACACTCTGGACTTGTGTGATGGCTAGGCTGGTGGCATGAATGTGTCATACCGTGAGACTTGCAGGACCTCACATGTATTTTTTAACCTTTTCCCCTGACAGACTCTGTGAAGTACCTGGAGTGCTCTGCCCTGACACAGCGGGGACTGAAGACAGTGTTTGACGAAGCTATCCGTGCTGTGCTGTGCCCCCAGCCTACCAAGGTCAAGAAGAACAGCTGCCAGCTCCTCTGAGGGTGAGATCACTGTAAAGATCAGGTTCGAGGTCTGGGTGATGATTTGCATAACGGAGTGGGTGAATACTGGGACAACAGGAGCAGGAATCGGATGGCAAAGCCCAGAGAGTAAAAAAGCAAAGGTTCAAAACAAGCTTCACAGTTTTAATGGCCATTGCCAAGGGATGCACAGAACATAGGCTGCCAAATCCGTGCCAGGTGTAAATGTAACCTGTGACATCAAACACTCCTTCCTAGCAGTCCCAGGTGTCAGGAAGGTCAAATCACTGCCTCTATGTATTGTTGTTTCCAAATGAGTCACAGTCAGCCCTATGCCTATACATCAGTGGCTGTTCGCTACAAACTCCTAAGGCTAAGAAAACTCTAAGAAATAAATTTAAGAATATCCTGAAAGCAGAGTGTGTTGAATGAAAAAAATATTAGAATATTCCTTCAGAAATTCATGGATATCACTATTTTTTTTTCCATCTTTTCAAGAATTTCCAGTTATGTGTTGCTACAAAGTCCTGGGAAACCATTTTATGCTTAAAATAGTAAAGAACTCATACCAATTTATTAATTAGCAAACCGCATTGGCTTACTGTGTAAACTGAGCAGGAGGTACTAACAGGCTTTTTGTTTTATTTACATAGTCAAATTGTATTATTTACCAAATAGTTTTTTCATCTTATATGTATCTGGGTTTTACTTTAGTTTTCTCATTAGGTGTGTCAGTAGTGTTGCTCGTATTTGCTTCCTCCACATCCACAACAGGAGAAAAGTTGCCTGCTGTGCAAATGAACCCATTGAGAGATTTGTAACTATGGCAACTATTTACACAATATTTGTATTAGGATAGAACCTTGTGTGAAACTCCTGTTGTAGATGCATAGGAAAGGAGGACAGATTAAAACTTTGTTGTTATTTGTCTGAGGAAATCCCTTGCCTGACCCAAAGGGATGCACTTAACTCTGATGTTTAAGCGTACCTCAACGGAGCACCCTTTTTGTGGATTCTTTGCAAATTGCTCAATATTTCTGTTTACGCAGGCCTGGAACAAAGTGAAAATGGACCAAGGAACAGCGTTAAAATCACAGGGTCTGCCTGTCCATTACGACTATGTCAACAACTCTTCCACAACAAAGTCAAAAGTGTGCAGAACATGGTACTATTTAAAACATGAAATGCTAAGGAATTATACTGTCTCTGTTGGACACAGGACATGTGATGTTTATGTATTGTGTGCATGATGTTTTTACTGAAGTTTCTGATTTGCACAGGAAAATTCAAAGATCAAAGACAGTCATCTTGGTTATAGGCTATAGCAGTTGTATGTTTTCATATTGCTTGGCAACTGACAGGAGTGTGTCTGTGGTATACAGGACTGTGCCTATGATATACAGGACTGTGCCTGTGATATACAGGACTGTGCCTGTGATATACACGTGTGTGAATATCTCATAATGCTAAATTTGAGGAAGAAGTTAAAACATTCCGTCAGACATTTTTAACTTAAGGCTTTTAGAATTTCATAGCTTAAGCAGCCAGAAAAGACGTTTTATTATGGAATTTTTGCATTTTTCTTTAAATACCTGTATCATTTGATGCTTTATTTTAGTCAGGAAACCCATTTTGTTTTCATCTTTTCACTAATAAAAACTGACTCTGAGCAGAGTCTACAAAATTATTAGAGATGAGAATGATAAAGGGGCAAATAAAATGTCGTTAAACAGCTGTTTTTTTGATGTCCATGTTTTCCACTTCGTAGCACAATTCTTAGCAGATAAACATCTTTCAATCAAAACAGGGCCACCAAATGCACTACATGTCAGAGGATATTATTTTTAAAATAGGGCAGGTTTATACATGTGCACAGGTAACACAAAGTAAGGTAACATAAAAGTAGCCACCACCAGGATATGATCATATTGATAAAGCAGACTACTCTCCAGCCCATCACAGAGCACCAGAACATCACAGGCACCAGGGCATCACAGGGCACCAGAACATCACAGGGCACCAGGGCATCACAGGCACCAGGGCATCACAGGGCACCAGAACATCACAGTCACCAGGGCATCACAGGGCACCAGAACACCACAGAGCACCAGGGCATCACAGGCACCAGGGCATCACAGTCACCAGGGCATCACAGGGCACCAGAACATCACAGGGCACCAGAACATCACAGTCACCAGGGCATCACAGGGCACCAGAACATTACAAGGCACCTGGGCATCACAGGGCACCAGGGCATTACAGAACACCAGGGCATCACTGTGGACACACATGCACTTTATGGCCAGTTTACATTCCCATGAGCTTCATGTTTTTAGATTTTAGGAGAAACCTGGAGCACCCACAGGAAATCCACACTTGTAAAGGTAGAAATTGCATACTTTACACACAAAAGCCTGATTACAATTCACAACCCTGGAGCTCTGAGACAACCAGGATACCATTATGGCCTATATGTTACGACTAATTACATGTTCCAAAGTGGCCGCTGTAATTCTGTAAAATACTGCAATTTAAAACTGTTTAGTGAGAATTATACATGCAGGTACATGTTACATGGGCATAGTGCACGTGGATAAGAAATGAAGCTGAAAAGGTATGCTCTCAATTCTCCCATTTATTACATATTTAAACAAATCTAAACCAGATGTGTCTCATGCATGCCCCAGTACAAATCATTTGTTGTTTGTCTCGTTCAAAGCATGAGAAAGCCAGGCCTAAAATGAGATTGTAGACCACAACCGAGTGCCTGCTGTTGTTCTCTGTCTGCAGTCCAGGAGAAGAGGGATGAGTTATTACAGCAGTATTAATGACTAAACACTGGGGCTGTGAACGCAAGCAGCTGTGACCAACTGTGGTAATGTTTACTGCACTCATATCTGTAGCCTGTGTTTTCTCATTATAGCCCAGAAAACACATAGCTGCATATTAGTGAGGTTATAATGCAATTGTGCTAAAAAATTACAGCAGTGCTGTATACACCATGATATTGTCAATATCATGCTGTATACACCATGATATTGACAATACTGAGAAATTACAGGAAGGTGCAATGTCTTTTTTAAACTAAAGTGGTATTACCATAAACCGTGGGACTCCAATACCGACACCTAGGGTTCCTACATAAATTGAGATTGTGATAAAACAGTTTTTGACAGCAGCTAAGGTAACATTCTCAATTATTTATTTTAAAAAAACAACAGTTCTACCTTAAACTCAAGGAATAAACGTGGTTCTGCCTATAACATAAAAAATATACTGGTGGGAAATTAGAGTCACAATGGATTGTGTCTGTCAAAATTTATGCTATTCAGTCTAGGCGCAGTGGCGTGGTGGTTAGCACTGTTGCCTTAACCCGGGGTTCGATTCTTGCCTTGATCTGTGTGCGTGGAGTTTGCATGTTTTTCCCTGTGTTTGGTGGGTTTTCTCTGGGTTCTCTGGTTTCCTCCCATAGTCCAAAGACATGTGGGTTAGGTTGATTGGTGTCTTCAAATTGCCCATAGTGTATGTGTGTGTGCCCTGTGGTTGGTTGGTGCCCTGCCCTGGGTGTCCCATGCACTGCACCCTATGTGTCCTGGGATGGGCTCCAGGCTTCCTGCAACCCTTAACAGGATGAAGCGGTATAGAAGATGACTGACTGACTTCAGTGGTTATTATGTTTGCAAAATACCTCTGAATTTAGGAGTTTGAATTTTGGCTGCTGGGGCCACACTAGCCAGTGCAAGTCCCGTGCTGGTCCCAAACCCAGATAAAAAATGAAGGTTTGTGTCAGGATGGGCATCCAGTCAAAAACGTGTGCCTGGATAATTATCCATTCATCTGCTGTGGCAACCCCCCTACCAGGGAACAGATGAAAGTTGACTGTTACTGTTTAAGGTGCACATATAGATACACAAGAGGATACGGGATGGGTTCCTACTGTCACTACAATACTGCAGACCAGGATGTCAATATTATCAAAGTGGTAAAGGGGCCACTACACACAGGTGGAGTTACAAAATAGCCCAGTGTATACGCTGACAAGACACTAACCCACAGTCGAGAGTCTCATTTGTTCCTTCAATGGCAACTGCTGGAACACGTTACAGCACATCCAAAACACAGCTGCTAGAATTATCACTAGACATAGAATGCAGGCCTACTAGATGTTCCACACGTACATAAAAGTATTGGTGCTACAGCTTTTAGCTACAGAGCCCCTAGTCTATGGAATAGTCTGCCTGGATACATATGGGATGCCGAATACATCTCTTCAAATCTCATCTGAAAATGTACTTGTTTGATTTAGCTTTTCCACAACAGTCTCTGTAGCTCACTGTAATTAATACTACTGCTGCTGTACATGCCAGTGTACCAATGATATTTTGATTTTGTTATGGGACTATTAGTGTTTATGTACTAACCCCTCTCTGCAATCCTTCTTTATCCATATATGTACCTCGCTAACACCCAGAGTACCCCCCCCACCCCAATGGGGCTTTTGCCCAACAAATGCCCTGAGCCTGAAGACCTGGAGCACAGAAGGACTCCATAATGCTATTTACATTCATAGTCTCCATTTTCAATATGTATTCTGTAATGTTAGCATGTCCAGGAGGGGCTGGGCAGCCAGTCAACCTTGGGCCCCCAGAGGTTTTTCTCCACACTATGGAGTTTTTGGTTCCTCTCCTCTGCTGATGCCTGGATTTATCTTTATTTTTATCTTTAACCTCAATCACTTGCCTGTTCTTAATTCTGTATTATCTGTAATTTCTTTCCCTAAAGTGCTTTGAAACAACTTGTTGTGAAAGGCGCTTTATCAAAATAAATTGAAATTGAAAACGGACTTGCTTCAAAACCACCAGCAACCAAGCAAGCCCAGCTGCCACTGAACAAACACTTGATATAACAATGACTCGGGTGACTGAGAACCTTCACAGACACCACAGTCACTGCTTTTGGGTGTTTTTAGAGGTGTCATTTTGCTTTCTAATTTGTATTTGCGTTTTTGATTTGCTATTGTGTTTTTCATTTTGTTAATTTGTTCTCAATTTGTCAGTTTCTTTTGCACTTCAGAGCTTGTTCTTCTTGGTTTGCTTGCTTGGTTGTAGAAAACCATCAACATTAATTTAAACTGTACTGTCACCCCTTAAGATCACCCACATGGAAACACAAAAACCTTAAAACCCTGTCATTTAACGTAAACCCCTTTCTCAGTCTTCATGCATTACCCTTTCTCTGAACACAAAGCAGTCCTATATGCAGCTGGTCTCAGCTGTGCACTGCTAGAAAATTCAATGTTGTTTCAATTGCTATTGTTTTCTGTATATGGTACTGCCCTTGTCAGTGACAGCTTTAAAGCAAGAAAGCAGACAGGAAATACAGAACGTAATTACATGAACAGAAGTAGGAGAAAACAAAGGGAGAAATTATTGGGTACGATGAAAAGAAAATAGAAATCATTAAGGGCTCTCATTTTATGACTGACTTTCACAGAGGCAAATAAAATCAAACAGTAAATCCAGATGACGGAAGATGATCCAAAATTCATTATTGTTAATTAAGGGTCAGGATGTTCTTTCAATGGGTGGTGTTTTTTGCCATTTGCCTTTACAAATGAAGCACCTTTGAGTAAAAACACTACTAAAATGCAATAAGGTATCAAACAAAGCCTAGAGCTTCAGACATGAACCTGTTCCATAATGACTGAGTTAGTACACTACATAGAAGTCCGGGTTAATATGTAGCTGACTCTGTGACAATGTAACAGGTCTCATCACCTTGTAGCTGGCTCTGTGAGCGTAACAGGCCTCATCACATTGTAGCTGACTCTGTGAGCATGTAACAAGCCTCATCACCATGTACCTGATTCTGTGCACATGTAACAGGCCTCATTACCATGTAGCTGTCTCTGTGTCCATATAGCAGGTCTCATCGCCATATTGCCACCTCTGTTACTACCGAGGTTTAAGAAAATTTGTCAAACCTATAGAAACATGAAAAAATTAATATTAAGATATTTCACTAAAACAGCTCACATGCCAAGTACAATGTTCAACATTGAAAGTAACAGCCAATGGACTAAAGGAAGGGAAGTGTCTATGAAAAGAAAAACTTGCCTTCCAGGCAACCATGCAGTTTGTTGGTCTCCCTTATGTTTTATATACCTGTATATTAGCAAACACCACATTTTATACAATATAAGAGTATAGAATAATGTACATTTGAAACTCATGTAATATCACACAGAACATCTTTCTAGCCATAAAATATATTGCAAACATCTGTCCTGTCCTTCCACACTCGAGTGTTAATTAACTTTTGAGACTATATCCATCTGATCTGCAACATTTAATAACAATTTATAAAAGTACATGTTTGTAACAACTATACTGTAGAAGTGAGTAATGTTTTCTTCAGATGCTCAGTCACATTCAGAGAAATAGTAAATACATGCATATATTTATAAATACTCAATAATTATTTACAGGGTGTGATTTCTTAAAAAAAAGGGGGGACAATTTATTAAAAATGTTTATGTAGCTTCGAAATTCAGAAGACATTAATATCAAATGCACAGTATATTCACAGACTATATGCTAAAAATAAATGAACAGTACTGGTTAGTTTCAGCACACAACACAATGTCATTTTGGTCACTCGTCTCGGTTTCATGTTCTGGGCTTTTTCTTTGGACTTTGCTCCGTGCAATACGACGTGAAAATATGATGTTGTTGCCTCCTATTTCATTATTGCCCCTCAGTATAAAAATAATTCTATATTACATAATAAAGATACTCATTTTTTCAGTAGAGCACCTGCCCCTGAAGACCTCTCTGCATGAACCTGGAACACATGGCAGAGAACGTTTGCTCACACACCAGGGCAGCAGCAGGAGAGGCTGAGATTGGTCAGCAAGAGAGACTAAGAATGGTCAGCAGCAGAGACTTAGAACGGTCAGCAGGACAGACTGAGAGTGGTCAGCAAGAGAGACTAAGAATGGTCAGCAGGAGAGACTTAGAACGGTCAGTAGGACAGACTGAGAGTCGTCAGCAGGAGAGACTGAGAATGGTCAGCAGGAGAGACTGAGAGTGGTCAGCAGGAGCGGTCAGCAGGGGAGACTGAGAATGGTCAGCAGGAGAACATCAGTTCAGTTCTATCTGTGGTTCATGACAAGCAGTCGGGTCAAGCAAAGTTACTTTACAGCAGTCACCAATTAGTTAATTATGAAGCAAGTAAAGCCTGTAGGGCCCCGATATACAGAAAACAAAACAAAAATGAGAAGGAAAAGAAAGTGTAATATGGAAGCATAAAGTTAAACATTATCAGCATGTCTTAAGGTAACCTGAGAACAGATGTAGAGGAAAGCCAAACATGTATGGGGAGGACATGCAAAGTCCACACACATACATATACAAACACACACATACACACTAAAATACAGCTGTTAAATTTATTGTACAGTTGCATATTTTGTTTTGTTTTATTATGTTTGATGTTAATTATGATTTATATACATTTTACAAACATGCACACAAACACAGAAACTGCTTTTGCGACACAAGCAATTAAATTAGTTAGCTAAACATTAGCCCAAAGGAATGATCATACAGTTGATTCTTAAATAAAAGCAAACAACTCAAAAATGTATTATATTTTGTGTATTTATGTTTAATTTTTCATAACTGATAATTGACAACAGTAGTACTCTTTACATTATCTGGGGGGGCACCACTGAAGGTCTTGCCTAGGGTCCCAAAATGGACAGAATCGGTCCCCTATATGGGTGCCACATACCACGGTTCAGTTGTGTTGCGGAAGGGGGAGAATTTTTCCTATCATCCCTGTCCTCCAGTAAGGGATGATGGGAAATATCCCATACTTTGATCTCAGTGTCTACTATTCACAGCAGTTGTGTGCAACTGGTCCTTGTTTCTAGCATGCCAGAAATCTCCTAATTGTCGATGACTGGTTGACAAGCCCATTACATCCTGTCACAGACCAATTTACACTGAGCCATTCACTCAGATGCGATCAGATGAGAGCTGACATGAGCCTGAGAATGGTTGGAGACCAGTCTGTGAGAAGAAAATCTTGTAATGTAAACTCAACTTAATTAAGTCTTGTAATAACGACACAGAGTATCCTACAGTGTCAGCACTGACTGCCCCCTCTCTTTCCACAGTACTGTTGTATGTGCATTTGCTGATCCTGCCAAATGACATTTAGTGTTCCTGGGGATTCAGTAAAAATAACAGTAACACCTTGTTGAACTAGGGTTTATTCCAAATAAAGGGGGAGTACTGCCTTAACCAATTTGAAGGACAGCAACAAGACTGAGTGTCCTTCTACACATCTAAGCTCCTATACATCTGAGTGGTTTAATCCACAACAATCCCACATTTGACAAGTTACACTATAAAGATAATTAGCAAAGAAAAAAAAACATGGCTTTCTCAAGGTTTTTGTGAAAGACTTCTAAAACAGAAAACAGACTGGTAAATAGAAAACTGAGCTTGCCAACAAACGGAAATGTACCCAGGTCATTTTTATTTAATTTGGACATGTATGTGCGTCAGAGCCCATTGAGACTCTTTGTGATATACCAGCTAAATAGCTCAGTGTAAATACACACACACACACCTCCTGCCTTTTACATACCAGGCTCTCAGTGCTAGCCCTCCGTGGACTTTTTTGTTTTTTTCTTACACAAGCACTAAATCCAGGTTCAGTAAATGATGAAAATATAAATGAAATCCATGTAAAAATTAAATTGTAAATAACTGAGGACAGCTCAGCAGCACACCAGGTAGTATGGTCACTTCCCCTCCCCTTCTGGGTTTTGGGTTTGGATCCAACCCTTGGTACATGTGACATCTGTGTTTTCCTCAGACCTGCATAGGTTTTCTGCATCAATCCCATAACATGAAGTTCTGAGGAACTAGAAATTTTAAATAGCACCTAGTGTGTGTGTGTGTGTGTGTGTGTGTGTGCATGACAGAGAGAGACAGAGGCAAAGCTTTGTATTTGTTTGGTACTTCATCAAGGGTGTACCCTACATCATGTTGTCTGTCCTTTCTGAGAGACTGACTTTATCCATGGTTTTTACTAACAGAGTGACTGAACTATTGTAAGAAGCTAAAAATAAGAAATGGACTCCACTTGAAAATGTCATGTTAAGCATATAATTGAGTCAGAAGTGTCTACTTTGTCTAATTATATCATCTTTTATTGAAGGAATTCAAATTAAATTGCTATTGCTTAAGATATCCAAATTAAAATGCTTCATCTCTGCCATACGAAATTAAACCATGAGTTTTAAAAACCTATTTGATAGAAAGACATCTGTGCTCCTCTTTACAGGTAAGCAGCTGAAAACCCCGCACTGCAGGCTTCTAGTGCTCTCTAGCCTTTGATCGTGGTGTTTGCTGAGTCTGGTTACATGCACTCAGGAAGGTGAGGCTCTGCCATGACCTATTCATTTCAGGAAACAAAGAAATGCTCCTTTAATCTGACTGATATTCACTGATCCTCCTATACTCTATTAACCTAATCTCTGGCTTTTTTAGTCTGATTTGAGCACAAGCAGACTAAGCAACAATGAACATGATGGCATGACACATATTTAAAATGATGCATGACACTTTTAACCTGAGGCAATTTACAGATTCTATCATAATGGGAGTTACAATAGTGTGTGAACAATTTCATGACTCTAATTGAAATATAACAGCTGTAGAGACAGAAATTTGTTCTTCATAGATACTGGAAAACATGAGTTTTCAATGCATGTGTATAATAAAGTGGCCAGAAGGTCCACATGCAACGTGTGGATTATTACCCAGCATGCAGTGCTTTCAGTCTGCTGTGGAATATGACTTCTAATATCCCTGTTAACATGGCGGCACGGTGGCGTGGTGGTTAGCACTGTCGCTGCGCACCTCCAGGCCTGGGGTTCAATTCCTGCCTTGGGTC
>JABJVR010000862.1:0-20271 GCA_025773905.1 Chitala chitala
TTTGTATTGA
This sequence comes from Chitala chitala, assembly GCA_025773905.1. Classification (NCBI taxonomy): domain Eukaryota; kingdom Metazoa; phylum Chordata; class Actinopteri; order Osteoglossiformes; family Notopteridae; genus Chitala; species Chitala chitala. The sequence continues at coordinate 11 of JABJVR010000862.1, forward strand.
TTTCTTCAATTTTCTGTGTAAAGCGCTTTGAGGCACGCTGTTGCGAAAGGCGCTATATAAAAATAAAATGAATTGAATTGAATATGTCCAATGGGGAGAAGACCTTGGGGCAGACCAAGGACTAGATGGAGAGATTATATCTGTTGTCTGGCCTGAGAACGCATGGATATCCCTGTGGAGGAGTGGGAGGAGGTAGCTAGGGAGAGGGAGGTCTGGGCATCTCTTAGACTGCTGCCATTGAGGGAAGGAGGGATGGACAGATGAATGGATAAAATTTTCCAAAATGTACTTTGTTACCTCAATAACTCAAAAAATATGAGCATGTACTGGTATACTGTGGTATGAAAGTTTCTGCAACAGATTAGCATTTTGAAGAACTTTGTTTACACGACTGTATGCATATGAAAGTATTTTTGTTGATCTCTCATGTGGTCTAAAAGCTGCATTCTTTCCAGGCTACAAAGGCTCACATCAAGGTAAACACCAAGCGACTTTACCAAGCAGATGGCTATGCTGTGAAAGAGATGCTGAAGATCACTTCAGTGTTGTATAATGCCATGAAGACCAAAGAAATGGCTGCTGGAGACAGACCAGAAGAGGACAGCGTCAAGTTCAAGTTGGATTTGGGATCTAAGGTCAGAGAGACATAGGCAACTAATGACAAAAGTGATTCACTGGTGTTTTTGTATTATTTTAAAACATAATTTTATATTGCTTTTTATGCACAAAATTGGACTTTATTTTTCTTTGGGATTTGTCTTGCACTTGTTTTGGATTAGTAGAATTTACGTGTTTGTTTAACTTTTTCACAAATAGATTGCTGATCTGAAAGCAGCTAGACAGCTGGCATCAGAAATCACCTCCAAAGGGGCCAAATTGTATGACCTGCTTGGAAAGGAGGTGAATTTAAGGGTAAGGAATGAGCAGTGGTATGTTTGTGACTATTTTCAGGAAAATTTTAATGTCACATTTTAATGACTTTACTGACTTAATATTTACAGGGTGAGAGACATATGAAGCTGCTACATCATCGCATACATAAAATGTCAAGCTAGTTAAAGCTTTAGTAACTATTTTGTGTTTGAAGCTTAAAAGAATATTCTTGATAAATTTCAGTGTCATCTAATGGGAATGCATTACTACACAAGTTTAAACTGCATTAGCAATTATGACAACTTAAAATGTGCTTTAAAGGCAGCCAGATGTATGTATAGAAAAATGATCAAATTACCCTGTGTTTTATTTATTATAAAATGAAAAGATTTCAAGGAAAGACAAAGGAACAATTCCGTATACCTTTGACTTAAAGATGCTTTATTGTCATAGATTTGAAGGGTCTATGACATGCCTTACTTACTGTCATGTAGAATTTGCCTAAATTTTGCCGCTTTCCTCCCCCTTTTAGGAAATGAGAACTGCTGCTATTTCTAGACCGCTAGAGATTAATGAGACAGAGAAAGTTTTGCAAACAGCTGTCAAGGAGGTTCTGGTAAGTCAGACATGCGCACATGCACTAGGGCTGGATGTACTACTTCTGATCTTCTTGGTGTAAGGTTAGCATGGTGGCTCAGTGGGTAGCAAATGAGTGGCCTTTTTGCCTCGCACCTCCAGGGGTGAAGGTGTGAATTCAGCTCTTGACATTGTGTGGACTTTGTGTGTTTTCCCTGTGTTTGCGTGGGTTTCCTCCAGGTTTTCTAGTTTCTTCCCACAGTCCAAACACATGCTGATTAGGTAGATTGGACAACATAATTTCCCTTAGTGTGTGCGTACCCTGCAATAATGAAGGACAAGTGGTTTGATAATGGAAGGGATGGATTTTCTTGGTGTGTTTTCAGTTTTCACATCTTATCCTTTTTTGATTTTTATGGATGGTATTAGAATATAAATGTTTCAAACCTTATGCCGATCCATTTCTCTTTTGTAATTATGGTAAAATCAATACATCTTAACATAGTGCTTATGTCAGCAGAGCTAAAAGCATTTAATGCAGGCAACCAAGAGTGAATGTTTGAAAATGTGATAAAAGTGGCTATTTTTTGTGCCATATGTTTCTGTTCTGTTTTCAGAACATGATGTCTCTATAAAAAACAGAAAGGAAAAATGTGATATATCAAGTATGATTAATGAAAAATGAAATTAAAGGTGCTGAGCACTGCGTACTGAAATCCTTACTCTAAATGGAATCACAGACGTAAACCTTACCTTTTAGGAGAACGTTCAGAAAACCGAAGATATGTTAAACAATGTGTCATCAGACGAGTCCAGTCTTGAAGCAAAGATTGAGAAGAAGAAACAGGAGCTGGAGAGGAACCAGAAACGGCTGCAAACATTACAGAGTGTGCGGTGAGTTGGCAGCCTCAGCACAGGGAGTTCTGTAAATCAGCCTCAAGAGCCCACATTACCCTGAACACACTGTCATACTGCTTAAGGTGTCTCAGTGTGACGGTTTTGGTACCGGAAATTTGGTAACACAAATTTCAAAGGAATATAATATTTAAAAGTACAGCAAGGATGAAGTCTGCCATATAGAATACACAATGGATAAATTGCAAAGTTACATTCTGCTTGTATAAGTTTATTGGTTCTACAATGTGCTGTAATGTGCTCAGGCCAGCGTTTATGGATGAGTATGAGAAGATAGAGGAGGAGCTTCAAAGGCAGTATGAGACTTATGTGGAGAAGTTCCGGAACCTGAGCTTCCTGGAGCAGCAGCTGGATGACTACCACCGAATGGAGCAGGAGCGGTTTGAGGTGAGAGCCCAGAAATCCACATGGGGAGGAGAGGGAGGGAGGAACAGCAGCTCAGCCATGACATCTGCCTGCACTTCATGCAGGAGACGGAGAATGCCATGCGTTTAATGCAGCAGAAACTGCGTGAGGAGGAGAGGAGGCTGATGAGGAGTGGAGGTAGGAGGAACATGCAGTGCCTTTTATGTTGACTCCCATGATACTCATGGGAGTCAACAGGAGTAGCTTGCCCATTTAGTGAACATCCCAGTGCTGGACATTGAGACGATGTCTTTTAGATGATGATAAACATGTTAGTGCTGCTCTGATGTTGATGGTGAAGGTTTAAAAAAAATGTGAGAAATTTACTAAAGGTGCGCAGTTGGATAAATATAGGGCAAGATATATTAGGTTGGGATTGACAGTCCATCCAGGTTCACATTCCACTGAAGACAAGGGAAGATGTTTCACCTGCACATCTTTTAACAGCTAAGGATGAAGATTCAGATATGGATATTCCAGAAGATGAGGGTCCAGACAGTGACATAGAGGATCGTAGGCCCTCAAAGCCTCATCCCAACCGATATGCACCCAACCCAGGTACTTTATCTTTTCATATATTGATGTTACATAAACAGCTTCAAGCTGGGAAACCTTTTGACTTCATTTTGTCACATCATGTAGAAGCCTATCATGAAGTGTGAAATGGAAGGAATTTAGTTATGAGAAGAATGGAAGGTTGAACCGAGCATTAAGGGTAGCCAGAAGAATAAAGAGCAGCGTGAAACTGACCACTTGCTTTTTCCCCACACAGATCAAGCTCGAGCCCGCTTTGTGGGAACTATGCAGGGAGGAGATAGTGATGAGGTCCGTCTTAACAGCTTTTGAATTCTTAATGTTCCCTGACAAAACCTGCTGTTGCATATAGAAGTAAATGCATTGTTACAGCATTAATACAAGCTCTTTTGAAGTGTGATCAGTGTTCTGTTGCTACTTGTTAAAAGGGAATCTTCATTTCTGTTGTCATTGCTTTGTTTCAGAGTTGAATTTGAAAGCATGTAATTTTATAAAAACCTAGGGCAGAAGTGTTAAATGGGTGCAGTGGATGCAGGTTTTTATTTTAGTAAATTTTAGCTTTAATTGAACTTTAATGTCAATTAAACATTATTGACTTTTTTGCATAATTAGTGTGTTATAGCTGTTGCTTAACAGTTATGCTAAATAATGCATTTGCACAGTTGTGATTGATATACTTACTATAAGTGACCTTGAATGAATCAAAGGGAAATGCGTTTTTTTTTTTTTTTTGTTACAGATCTTAAATCACAATAATGTCAATTTTAACTTTATTCTTTGTAACTTTAATACATTTACATTTTTAATACATTTACAAGGTAAGGTTTCAAGTTCTGAGGTGCTCCCTCAGAATGACGATGAAGTTCTCAACGCAAGAGGAAGCTCATTCCATAATAAATTGAGACAACGATGTGCAGCAGATGCAAATTATCAGAAGGCATGAAGTCAAGCAACTATATAATTGATATGTAATGAAGATAGTGGTAAAATTACAATGAATGAATTGGTTAAAAGAAAAACCTGCACCCACTGTGGCCCCCTAGAACCATAACTAAATACTCCAGCTCAGCGTGCAGAGGGTTAGCCACTTTTGAAACTGGTTCAATCCAGCTTTTACTATCAATCTTCATTTTTGGCTACGATACATCAGCTAGACAGGTTTTCCCCACGAGGTCTCTTCCCTTTCTTTCACTCTAGCTTTCACCCATTTTCATGACTCAGTATTTTGTCTTTCTCTCTACCCAATGGATTTCCTAAAAGCCTAAAATGATAGTGTCCAGTTCATTTCCACGAACTACCGCTCACCAGAGAAAGGTTGGTTTTCTGTCATGATCGGTGTTTTCCTATAGCTTTTAGTGGTACTGACCGGTATGAAACTGGAAAGTGAAGAAAAGAGATCAGTCAAACTAGCCCATTAGATGCCATTTGCCAACAGCAGTTACATTGTCAGGTAGCCTACTTATGTCACATTGAATTAGCAATTGTTGCCATAGCTGCTGCTATCTTATGTTGTTAAATAGGTTACATGTGATACATTTCTCAAACTGTGTAATGGAAAGCAGAGGTTCCTTTTATATCTGAGGTGCGTCTTAACAAAAATGTCTTTGTGTGATGTTTTAAACCTGTTATGAGAAAAAGGAAAACAAGTGGTTCTGAGGTTTCATGTTTGTTTTGTCTGTGTTCTGTGGTTCTGAAATGTGATTTTAAATAGCTGTATGTTTGATTGAACACGGTGCTGTGAAACGTTTTATTGACTTTGTCTCCTGGTTCTGTAGGACTCATCAGAGGACAGTGAGATTGATGTGGATGATGATGATGAAGATGAGGAGGAAGAAAATGAGGGACCTGAGGAAGACAATGATAGTTTGGAGGTAACAATTCCCAACAAGTCACGACCTTCCCGTGGATCCCGCCAGCCTGACCTGCTGGATGAGAGTGACAATGACTTCTGAGTCAGTAACGAGTGCCTTGTTCACACGTGACTTGAACACTTCTGTTGGGTGGGTTTTTAATTGTGTAGATACACAACCACAGAAAAAAAAAAACCTCAGAATGATGTAAAATCCTCAGAATTAATGTAACGACTCAAACTACCAAACAACATATGCATAGCTGTGGCTGGCTTAACTGTAGTTGCAAAAGTAGTTTACATATTTCTGTGGTACAACTTTTTCACAAATGGTAACGTATACCAGATATGGTGATATTGTACTAAACAATGCTTTGTTATCTGTAGCTGAGTTTGAGTAAAGATTGTACTTTTGCAAAACGTCCAGAGAATAATATTCGGAGGGTGATGGTGTATCAGTAACATTTATGATGTGTATGGTTTATACATCAAAGGATAAAAAAATATTCTATACTTAGTATTTGCTATATATTTTTCAAATAAATAAAATTATAAATCCTAAAGTATTTCATTATATATTTTTATATAGCATATATAATTCTTTGTAAGCATTTGTCTTGTTCCAGATTCCATCATTTAATCATGTCACACTATGTTTTCAGATCTTTAGACAAAAACAATATACAAGGGGAATTTAGGTAAACACAAAACATGCTTAAAAATTTTTAAATTAACAAACCAAATATATCCAGCACATATGAAAGGTTTGGCCACAATATCCGATAAATTGCATTTTAAACTTTCATTTCCAAACGGGAATTTTATCATGTTTTGCAGGAAAAGGTTGAAGTTTTGCATGACAGATAAAGGGGAAAAATCGTGTGTAGTGAAAAAGTATTTTTTCAGTTGTAAATTTGTGTTGGGAAAGCAAAAGTTGCTGTTTGCAAACAAGTTAAAAACAGCATTAATCATGTTTAATCATCAAACACTTCATATATCATTAAATATTACTCAAAGGTAATTGCTCCCTTTGTTACTTTATCAGTTAGCCAATTTTACTTGACAGTTGCATTCATCTGATTGAATAATCAGTTTGAGTGTAAAGTTTAGTCATATTTAACCAAACCACAAAGTTTCTATGAGTGCATCATTTCACAATTAAAGAAATTCTGATGCATAAAAAAAAAATTATATTTTGAAATATTTCGGTTTGGAAAGAGCTCTGTAGCTGTTACTCCTTTTAGTTTGTATGTTTATTCATTCCTAGTATTTACCTTGCATTATCTTAAGTTGGCCTTTCAAAGTTCCAAAAACCATTTAAAACCTGATTTAAACACTTTGGTGTTCACAATTTAGTATTATGACTCCATTTTAATGATTGGCACTAAAGATGCAGAATATACTTCAAAAAAATTAAAATGATTGGGAGGAAAAGTCTGTTTTCCTTGGTAGCTATTTCCAAAAGACACATTCACCACTGTGAGCTCGGAGCCAAAGAAGTGAGGACATACTTACCGAAAGGTATTAGGACAGGTTGCTTCTGTCTTAATGGCTGCATGTATTCATGTTATTCTCCATTTAGCTGGGAAACTGATTGTCAGGTTAAGTAATTTCACAATGTTAACGCTTTCTGGAATTTAAGTTTTATTATAACGCAGAAAAACATCAACTGTGCTTCTGAAAATGCAACACTGGAATGTACAAAAATGTTGAAAATTACAAACAGACAGAACAATGTGAAACTGGAATGTACTAAAATGTTTCTCATTAAAATGTAACGCTCCCCTAAAAAAAAAAAAAAGGTCAAATTTGGTCTTACATTATATTTTTGACAAGTTCTAAGACCTGCCCATAGAGGGCAGTACACTCTTGTCCCTCAGTAAAATAAACAAAACACAAGTACTGTACTGTCACTTTATCCCATTTCTAACAAACACATATGCTGTCTTATGGGGGGAACATAACTGTTTACTTGTACAAATTCTAATTCCATGAGGCAGAGAATTGCAGCCCCAGTATTCCTATTTTTCCTTCAAATATGAAAACATTACTGTAATTCATACAAAATGTCACTTTTTACTGTCCCATGGATTACGTAATCAAAAAACTAATATTCCTAAAAACACATTTGAATATATACTAATAGTCAATGTCCGCAACAGTACAATTTCAAAATAACTGTTAATGTTTCCTGAAAAATACAATCAACATAATGAAATATATTTATGTATGTACAGTTTTTGAACAATAATCTTTTGCTGACTTAATGCGAGATGCTATAATAACCAAAACTGGTTTTATTTGACTTCCTTACTTGTCTGAAACTATATGGATTATTTAAATGTTTACTTCTCAACACCGCAGAAAAAAATGAATAAAAAATTAAAAAAAAAAAAAAAACATTAAAAAACATCTTAAACAAAAACCCTTGCAAAAGAAGGCAGTGCATCAACTACAGTAACTTCAGTGGAGACGCACAGGAATAATGTTACTGCATCCATGACACAGTTACCTTTGGTGTACCGATAAGGTAAATCCACTGAAGTCAGACTCAAACAGCAATGAGGCTCTCATCCAGAACAGCCAGTACTAGGAGAGAAACCGTGAAAATGCAGGACTAGAGTTGGTCGGGGTCCTCAGCGTTTCCATTCAGCTCCATGGAGAAATAGTCATGAGGTTGCCTGAGAAAGATGAAAATGCACAGAATGGAGTGGCCTGCTCTTGTGTGTCATTACCACGCACACACATTACAAGTAAACTCTGCTCCTGCTGAAAACTGCCTGTGGTTGCAGCCTGTACCTTTTGGTTACAGTTTGTAACTTATCTATCCTTTCTTCTATGAAAGAAAAAATTTTGAATTTTATTTATAAAATTTATAATTTTTTCTTCTTTTCTTTCTTTTATGTTTACATTGGCACTCTGAATTACAAGTATTTTTTTATGTTGTTTTGTATTTGATGTATAGTTCCATCGTTTGTTGTGCATCAGGGAAGTCAATATCTGCAAACAGATGTGTTGCCCAAGACAGGGAATTCCCTAATTATAACATCTTTACTGACTCAGGCTCTGTTTCCTCACACCCACTCTAAAACGTACATTTTATCCTGTTTTAAGTCCAGCGTTTGGCCTAATAAATGGTTCAAGTCACTTAAACATTATGGATATGTAGAAAAGCATGCCACTCGTGCTTAACCAGGGAGACAGGCAGCAAAAACAGCAGGCTCTCACCTCTTCTTGTAGAAATAAGCTAACAAGGCAGCTCCGAGGCCCAGCAGGAGAAGTAGTCCTAACACCAGTCCAATCTGCCAGCCCAGGTCAGATGCTGAGAAGAACACACAGGGAGTACAGAAGTTTCAGGATCGACTGGGGTTGGGAACATCCTTTACTTCATTGCAACACAAACATTCCCAAGTCAGAAGTGCTGAAGCATTGTGGATAACAACAGAAGAAAGATAATATCCAGGAGGCTGTCAGGATGTGTTTACAACAGCAGAAGGGGACCACATTAGGAAGCATACACAGTCTAGGAGGACCTAAGGTCACTTATATGTGCAGATTATACTTGTCAATTTAAGTATGTACATAGATAGCTGGAAACACTGATGCACAAAAGGTTTTGAGTTATAAATATATCCACAGTAACCAACAAAAGTTAAAGCATACATTCAACAGCACCATTAACTTATTGAATCAATAATAAATTCACAACTTTTCAGGCAATGGGTAGTTTTTGTAAACAACTGATTTACAAATTTCAAATTAGCAAGTGATCTGTGGCTGCTGAAATAACTGTTACACAAATCAATGAGCAATGACCTTCAACAGAAGAGGGTACACCTTGAGAGTGAAGAGCCAAAGGATGAAATCCCAGTCAAAATGTTGCTACACTGTATAACAGCTGTCTCCAATCTTTTTTGCACCATGGACGGGTTTCATGTAAGCCAATTTTCCATGGGCCAGTCACTGTGCACACAATCTAGCATAATAAAGTGCATAATAAATATAACTCATCATAACGTAGTACCTGTGGGAGCAACTCTAACCCTAACACTGCTGACTCCGACAGTCAATAAAATTGAAATAAAAATTTTAAAATATACATTTTATATTGTTTCTGTGTGGCCCAGAAACAAATAAAACATCTGTTATTCTTTCTGTGCGGCCCGGTATCACATGATCCACAACCTGGAACTGGTCCGCAGCCCGGTGGTTGGGGACCACTGCTGTATAGCACCTCAGACATTACATACTAACTCATCTGAAAGAAAAATTTCATTTCATGCATACAGAGCCAGATTTTTTGTGTAACAACTTCAGCTTCAACAAGCTGTAGTTTTGTAACAAATACCCAAGTTTTCATGCTACAGCCTCCAGCAGACTCAATGTTTGTAACATGGTTACTGTTATACAACATTTACTTACAAGTCCACAATCGCTAGTCTAAGAAATTAGGTTAAAAAAAAAAAAAAAAACAAAAAAACACAGCAGCCATGTCATCCTATCCATGCTGCAAATCTGATAAAAATTTTTGTGTAAAGGGTAATTCAAGTAATTTTTTTTGTTATATAGTACATATATGCTTTGAATCTCCACAATTGTGCGGTTCTGTCTCATGAAATTTGTGGTAAAATGCGTGTCATAGAAGTAGGGAAGTATATTTATAGAAGATGTCAGAATAAGGGGGAGGTAAAAAAAAAAAAAAAAAAAAAAAAGTTTCGATTCTTAAAAATCTCCCCAGTGACTCATACAAATATTTAAATGGTACAGTTAGCTGCATGTCATAATGCATAAGAAGAATTATTTTTTAACTGTACCCTTTCCACAGTCAGCAAATGTTTAAGGAACTGTACTTTTATGGGGGTATTATATAATTAATATATAAAAAATATACATTATAGCTAAAGAAAGTTTCCAGTAAGTGCTGTCACTTTCTGGAACAGTAGAGAAAACTAGGGAAATACAGCTGAATCAGTACACTGTGCGCTTTCTCTTTCTGGGACAGAAAAACCCGTTCTGTCTGTGAGTGTTGTTCACTGGTATGAATGGCCTCACCTGTGCCAACATGTCTGTTCATGATGGCATTGAAACAGCTGTCTCCCAGGGCAGAGGAGCGATGCTCTGTGGAAGCCTTTTGGATCAGCTCCCTCTGCCGGGTCGACAGGGCTCGGACACTTCCGCGAACGAGCACCCATCCTTCTATACACGTGAAGTTGGCCTCTGGCATGAGCGGCGAGGGAAAAAAAAAAAAAACAAAAAGACTGCTTTGTTTATCACACATTAAAAGAATTACCAGATTTTTTCTTTTTTTTTGAACAACTGGAACAAACTGCAGCCTACGTGGAGATACCACACTGTGCATCATTCATACCAAAGTGAGACTCACTTTCCCACTCGCTCCCTTTAAGTGTCCCCTACTGGACCGTACTGAGCCTGGGCACCTCTCCACTGCACTTCACACTTGACCTGTACTCTACTGTACTGTACTATGGTAGACCGTGCCTGAAGTGAGTGAGACTCCACCCTCACACAGGCCTGATCTCACCACAGTGAAGTAACTGGCTAGGATAGTCCTTGATTTGCTGGATTGCAGGTACCATTTTTAATATTCAAGCAAAGTCGATCTGCTTAATTGGTTTGTTGGAAAGGGAAACTGTACAAATGAATTGGAAGAATGAAGAGTTACAAAACAATGCTGAGAAAAAAAAAAATTATGGCTTGAGTATTTCATGCAATTGCATGTAATCAGGTGTAAGGACTACTTTTCTCTGAGCCACACCTGCTTAGTGGAAGTTTGTGACCAGCCATGGTCTGAACCCATGTACAGGGCATGGTTCACTCTGGTAGTGGAAAAGCATCTTTGGAAATATACACCTAAATAAAATGACTGTTCAGATGCATTATGAACATGGAAATCAAATCAATAGGCCATGCAGTAAAAGCAGGCAGAGACCTCAGTAAGCATAACTTCAGTTTGCTGCCCAGGCTTCAAAGGGTCTGCACAAGTTATGTAGTAAACTGAAGGTGACTGGCTCACCTTGGAGATGAAGAGCAGAGATTCCACACTGACACTGCTTCTCCAGGTACACTGCCACCTCCGCCTCCACCTCCTGTCCAGTGCTGTCCTCCTCAATCCACCTGCTGCAGTCTACACAGAAATGCAGAGAGGAATACCAACATGCCTTAACATGGTCCACTTGACCACTTTCAAGAAATAACCATTCCCTGATGCTGAATTAAGCTGTGGCTTTGCTGGTAAACTTGGTGGCTTTGAGCTATTTAGTGTGCAATAGCCACACCTTCATATCTGTGGGTAAAGGGAAGGGCTTATGGGAGGGTTCCCTCTTTCTAAAACGTCACAGGTGAAGGAGCGGCAGGATTAGTAGGACGTACTTGGCAGCAACTTGTCTTCACTGTAGTAGGGAAGCCCAAAGCACAAGTCAATGCTGCTGGAGAAATTGGAACTGGGGCAGAGGTTGGCACGGTGGGGCGTCTGTGTGGAAGAAATCCATGCCAGCGGGCTTCTGACCTCACAGCAGGAGCAGCGGCTGAGAGATACGGGCCCCTCTGCCGACCTGTGTGTGCAGTGCAAGGATGTTATTCAAATCCACAAATCAATTTGTTCCTAAAAAAATCAGGGGCTATACATTCATACAAGACAGACTATGCCCTCTTTGTCAATTACGTAAAATTCTGGCTGACACTGACCTGAGAACAGGCATCGCCACATGCTTTGTAGTTGCTCCTAAGATTTTTAGCAGCTGAGAATCCTTTGTGAATGCCATGGAGTCCAACAGACTGCCGTTTCTGCCTGGTGGCCCAGCTTTTTTGAGGCAGAGAAGGCCATAGCACAGTGCCACAGCTCCATGACTTGGGATTGCGAAATCATTTTTATCCTGTGGCCAGGCTTTGTCTGATGAAAAGAGGAAACTGTCATATCTGGTGTCATCAGTGATTCAGTCAGAAGAAAGGAGAACATAGAAAACAGCCGTCACAGTTAGAAAAGGCTAAAGTTGGTTTAGGGCTCACCAGCACCGGTCATGTTCCCAATGAGGTAGAAGCCGTCCTCATCAGCTGATCCTGTCAGAGGAATGCTCAAGGTGGCTCCCCCGCGTCCCTCTTCAAATATGACCAGAAAAAGACCATGCATTTTGGCCAGGGGAGGTGCAAAGAGCTCCACAAAGCTCCTCTGCCCACTGTGGTTTGACCAAAGACTGCTGCTTATCTCATTAATGAAAACGCCCACTGGAGGTTCAGGGCATGCATTCTTCTGCAGTGGGGTTGGCGACATCACCTAGAGAGAGATGGTAGACCACTCATTGTTATGCATTTAGGTGCACAAAAACACATGCTGTGTATCTACATCTTGTCAAGATGAAGAGTTTATCCAAGAAAGTACAGGTATAAACCAGGAGACATCACACACACCACACAAACACACACAAAGTTAGGGCCAGTTGCAATCCACATCCTCAGAGGTCTGATGTGACAATGCTACCTGCTGTCTCCAAGATGCCCTATTTGACTGATATTTGTCCAACTTCCAAGTCTATGCATTGATATAACTAAACATTTTAGCAAAGAACTTCTAACATCTTGCTCAAGGAGGAACAACAAGTAAGGTCAACAGCAACACAAAAGCACCTTGTGTGTGGAGGAGTGACACTCACCACAAAGGATAAGAGGTCCTTGGGATGAATACCGTAACAGCGACTGAGAGACTCATCCCCCGGGAGCACGGTGGGGTCTTCAAAGAGGGGCACCTGTCCAGGTGTCAAAGCGTCACTCAGGTCCCGTGCCTCCTTGTCAGAGCCCCGCTGACGATACACAATGGCATCCAGCAAACCCTGTGTCGGGATGCCAGCTGACAACACCGAAGGTGGTCCATTTGTGCTGCGGTACAGCGCCACAGCATCAGGCCCATTCTGTATGGTATTGGGAGGAAGTCGTACAGAAGGCTCCGGGACCATTTTGTCGCTGCCCACAAGGAAATAGCCATGGGCATCGGTGAAGTGGCCGGTGAGGCTGATCTCCCGGTAGGGCTTGCTGTTGTGCCCACTGAAGAGCAGCAGCCAAACACCCTCGAGGGACATGCGTCGTCCAGTAGGGTGCCAGATCTCGATAAACTCCGAGTCCTCCCCTGCACCAAGGGTGTCGGAATTCACCTCGTTCAACAGGAAGTCCTGCTGGGCGGATGGATCCCAAGGGGAAGGAGCTGAAGGCAATGCTGTGGCTTCTGGAGCGACTGTACAGACATGGACCACATGAACACAGGGTACTTGGATGCAGAGCAGAGCTGAGCTGAGCTTCAGTGTCATTCTTGTGTAAAGCAATACAGTACTGTAAGCATACACAAATTCCTCTACTGGTTAATGTAAAATTATGCGAGATGAACAAAAATACATCTTGTTCTTCTCACAGTATCAATTAATAAAAGAGCTTCTAAGTTCTAAAAAAATTATATGCATCTCACCTATTTTTTTAGGACAGGACTGTGGCCACAGGCAGTTGTTGGTCATCCCTGGTGTTTGAACAGCAGTCTTAATAAAAACACCAGGGTCTCTGTTCCAGGTAGCCGTGCCACAACGACTAAGAGTAATGCCACCTTGCTGAATCCTGAAAGGAATTCAAGATAAGTGGTCCAGGCTGCAGAGTTTTTGCTAAATGGTGCTGCAAAAAAAATGTATGCTTATATGGCTTGCCTGCTGCTTAACTGAAAGGCCTCTCTGCCTGGGATGAGGGCCTCGGTCAGATTTGCATTAAGAGTGCCATCAGGGCTGGTGTACACAAATGCATCCAGGGGTTCCTGCAGACTTATTGAGCTGCCAACAGGGAAGTCTGTTGTCTTACCCCTATACACAGCCACAGCACCTGCATATGGCTCTTGGGGTTTTAACACAGAGATGTTGCCTGGCGGGAACACCATATCACCTGGATAACAGAACCAGCATCTGTGTCACTTCTCTGCACTTCTTATCCTTGGTTATAATGGAATTTCAATTAAGGCTTTCTGTACAAATCACTCCAGGAACATAGAATGCACAAGCACAGTAATAATGAAGGAAAAAAAGCCTTTTGGCTAAATTATCATGTATACTATTCAGTTACATCTCCACACAAACTTACAAAATAACTATTAATAGCAAAAGGAGATTAGTTGTGGAATTAATCAAGTTATTTTAGTAGCAAAACTTGTGTTTATCAACTTCCACCATAATCGGACAGTGAGCGCTGGAGCAATCAGGTGTACACCAGGTAGGAAGTTTACCTTTCAAACGACTTTCTCTTGACGATATTAGGAGAAACCCGTCCTTTGACGCATTAACGTACATGCTGAATGTGATAGTGGCTGTTCTTCCATCCAAGAGCACCATGACCAGAGGGTCTACTGTCTGAGGGACACTGAGCTCCACAAAGCCCTCTGTCTGACCCTCGCCCAGGTACAGTTCGCTGATCTGTAGGAGAGAGCTACTGGGGCTGCTGCATCGGTTGTGTTCACCGGGTGTGGGCTGTCCCATCTGGAAAGTCCAGCTGCCCGAAGACAACCAGCAGCGCTCCATGGACTCATCACTGTCAGGTACAGAGTCAACCTCCAGGAAAGCAGGGGTTCCTGGGGTCAGAATGTCAGCCAGAAAATCTGTATCTCTTGACCGGCGTGTTGCGTACACGATGGCGTCCACCAAACCAACAGTTGTTAAATTCATCTTTTCACTGTAAGCTGCATCGTCACCATGGTAAAGCACAATGGCGTCAGGCCCATTTTGAACAGTGTTGGGTGGCAGAGTAATATTCGGCTGAGGCATGACAGCAGTAGAACCCACAAGAAAGAAACCTCTGGAATCTGTGCTGAATTTGTTAAGGTGCAGTACTTTGTAGGCCACATTTCCATTTCCATTATAAAATACCAAGGTGTACCCATCCAAAGAGGCAGTCTTACCACTGGTGTGATACAGCTCTACAAACTCAGTGCTATCCAGCTTTGGGTTGTCTGCATTCACCTCACTGATTATGAGGCAGGATTCACTCACCACAGACACCACATGAACCAGTGTAAGAAATCCAACAAATCTTGCATCCATCTCAGCGTTAGTGATCTGGCTATGTAGTTGTCAGGGGACTCCGTTTCTTCAACCTTTCCTTGACAATGTGACACCTTTTTGATTCTCTTTAACAAAACACAAACACACAGACAACAAAGTACTATTTAGTTAATTTAGTGCACAAAAAATTATATTTCCTCTGCAAAAGGCAAGTCTGATAAAGGATATTAACATAAACCAGAGAACAGAACGTAATAATCCATGTCTATTATATTATCAGATAATATGAATGTCCTTTGTACACATTCATATAAAACAATGAGAAGCAGAAAACCTATGTCTCTGAGTCTGGCTGGTCTTGTTAAATGCAACAGGTTTATCCTTCAAGAACATGTTTTTACATGTTGTGAAGAGAAGGCCAATAATTGGTAAGGCAGCTAACTGCTACATATTATAAAAGGCCTGTATTTTTAAACAACTGCATGAGATAGTTTCAGTTTTAAGAGTACGCTAACTGTTTTCAGAAAATTTATGTTTTACGATGCCATCATAATATCTATAAACAAAATAACTCAATAGTACATGGATTAACAACCAGATTAAAGAAATAAATTCACTGAAACAAAGAGACAGGGCGAGATCATTAACAGGATAATTCCTTTAATGTACTGTTCTTCTTACATGTTGTTATGTAAACTTCAGAGTAGATTGACCATAGGCAATACTCTGTCAATAAAGACTAGTCAGGTCCTTGCTACTGTTTTAATGTCTTAAGAATTTAAGAAATTAACATGACATTAACTGGAATGAAAAGCTAACACAGTCAAACAAATTTCAGATGAATACAACTTGAATTTTGAAGAAAACATTGATTATCTTATCAGTCTGAAGTTAACAAGCTGCACTAAAAACAACAAACAAATTTGTTGTTTTCCTTTTTATGCACTGTGAAACAAAAGACTGCAGAACACTCCCTGCCTGGCATACATAGATTCCAATAAAATACTACAAACTGAAAAGAAGCCTTAAAATTAGCTCTGGTGGAGAAGAATAATGGCCTCTAATACCAGTCTTAAGAAAGTGTTCATGGTTCCTTTGTCAGAAATTCGAACTTCTATTTTCTGTATTCTTTCATCTCTGTTAGGGAAGGTTCTGATGAATAGTCCAACTGACCACTTATAATGAGGCAGCTGTCTGTCCATTAGAAGTGTAACATATCCACTTTACAGGTCTCTACTTTCCTTGTTCAAGTTATGACTGGTTTGCAGAGTGGAAAAGCATTCATGCCTCCAAAAGAACAGATCCAAAATTCATTAGGTAAAAGATGTGCCCTTCTTTACAGGTTCATGTCACTTTACAGAGAAATGCCCGTACATGAAGATGCAGGTGCACCCAACCTTTGGGTAAGAAGCATGACAGGAACCAAAAGAAATGTGGATCAGAAAAGACTGGAAAAGGAGGTCTGTTCTTGTTTCTGAAGATTGCTGACTCCTCAGCTAGCAAGGTTCTAAGGACCTCAAGACTATGATGAGATGATTCACGCTACGGCAAAATAAATCAAGTCCAAGATTTTACGGAAAATCTTGTGTTTGACCCCCCCACATGGGAAACAATTGAAAAGTTAAACTCCCATGTACAACCCTGCTACTTAAGTTACTCTGAAAAATGGCAGATGTATCATGAGGACGAAGGTGACGAAGCCAAACATTGAATGTTTGGCTACAATAATGTAAAAAGAACAAAAAACATTCATTTGAAAATATGACAACTTAAAAAACAGATCTGTCAAAGTTTTTCTTTGTCTCGTTCTTTATATTAAAATTTGACATAGTGAGGCAGCACGGTGGTGTGATGGTTAGCACTGTTGTCTTGCACCTCCATGCCTGGGGTTTGATTCCCACCTTGGGTCTGTCTGTCTGTCTGTGTGTGTGTGTGTGTGTGTGTGTGTGTGTGTGTGTGTGTGTGTGTGGAGTTTCCATGTTCTCCCTGTGCTTGGTGGGTTTTCCTCTAGGTTCTCTGGTTTCCTCCCATAGTCCAAAGACATGTGGGTTAGGTTGATTGGTGTGTCCAAATTGCCCATAGTGTGAGTGTGTGTGCCCTGCCCTGGGTGTTCCCTGCCCTGTGCCCTATGTGTTCTGGGATGGGCTCCAGGCTTCCCCATGACCCTCTCCAGGAATAAGCGGTATAGAAGATGACTGACTGACAGACAATTTGGACTTTGAGGAAACCGACACTATAAAAAAACTCGTTTTCTTTTCATGCGTCGTAAAGCAAACGAACCGTAGGTGGCGGTAAACGACACGTACATGTAAACGCAGAACTACACTATCAACAAGTTTCATTTAATTTTAATATATATAAATTACAATGCAAAGATCATTTGAACAACTCAAACACACTTTGGTTTTATATCATAGGTTTAACTACAAAACGCGTGTTTATTTTAACTTACCAAACTATATTTTAGCGTTTTACTATGGGTGAGTCCTACTAGTGAAAAAAAGTTAATCTAAACTTTAAATTACCAGCCTATATAATGTACAAATTAGAAACCCGTGTTATAATTTAACGAGCACCCCACTTGATAAAACAGACTATAAATTGAATGTTTGGCTACAATAATGTATAATTTAAAAAGTAAATACAAAAAAAAATGTTGAGTACATACACGGTGCAAAAAGAAAACAAATTTTAAATGCAGAAGCACTGACACATGTATTTCTTACACTGAGCCACCCACTCATTGAATCAAATTAAAAGCGCCGTAGTGGCGAAACATGGACGAACGTGTTCCTCGACATCCTGAAATCGGGAAGCATGTGGCGAAAATGGTAAAGCATGTCATACAGATTTGTTATCCAGCTAATTTAATTGATAACAGAAGCAACAGTAGCTATCCGAAAACATGCATAACCGCTAAATCTAGTCCATACGTGCTAGCCAGTCAATTCGCAAAGACACCGAGCTGTTCTTAAAGTACAATCTATTTTAAAACAGTAACTCGACGTTTATCATCCGTAACTACACATTGTCACGCTAGAGGACAATAACTGCGACTTCACAAAAATCTAACTACAACCATAAACAATATGCAATACTTACTTTCACTTGTCCAATAAGACAAGCTAGTTGGAAAACGTTTGCGATATATCTTAGTGTGCTCAGACATGGGACTTTTAAAACGCGTGACTTACTTTTGCTTCACCGCTGGCCTCATAGAATGGAGGAAACTCGTGTTTTGACCGTATAATTATCCGCATACGAGTCAGATCACAAATTTAGTAGTTTTTTTTTTTGGTTCTTGGAAGTCTCGGGTGTCCCCTTTTCCGAAGTGTCCCACTCTGACCAACCACGTTTCTCCCTCCTCGTGCGTAGGCGATCATACAGAATGATGCTTAACAAGTTGGCTGAGATGCCCACTTCGTGAAGCGGTATTTAGCAGTGTTTAAAATCACGCTTCTCTCTCTCGCTCTCTTTAATAATGATTGTGCAAGAACTGCACAAGTGTGACAAAATAGGGCCGACGCATGCCTTTTGTGGAAAATGAACGGAAAACCTGTAATAGCATTACTATTGCATGAAAAGACGCGAACTTTGCCACTTAAACCAGGGGTTTGATTCACTTCTTCATTTCTATTAAGTGACGCCAGGACAGACTTTCATTAAGACACAAAGGATGTTTGGCAATAATAATGTTGCAATATCCCTTAGTCAGTTCATCTGATTGCCTGTGATGCGTTCTATTCCATTATTTCCTTCCACCAAACTTATAAAAAAATTAACCATGTTTGTGTGCGTAGGCCTAAGGCAGAACAAAGCAGAAAACCCATATAACAGTATTTTAGCTCTTTCATAAGGTAATATTTGAAGTGGGTATAAATAATATAGATTACCATCAGTGCAATATTGAACATAAATTTTTGAAATTCAATTTTCAGAGATGCCATTTATGCAGCCTTTGGTAGCTCTTCATTTATTTTTAAAAAGAATGTCTTATTTCGCTGACAATGTACCTGTAGTCTTGTTACACGTGGAATGACAGCACTTGCTTCACACTTCTTGTGGTGGGGGTTCACCTGTGGCTCTGTGAGGAGTATGCCTGTTTTTCCTATGCATGTCTGTTTCCTCTGGCTTCTTTGGTTTTCTTCCACAGTTCAAAATCACACTGATTAAGTGGCCCTTAGTGTCTGGGTGTGTCCTACAATGGGTTGGCACAAGGAGTAAAACTAGACCCTTCTTAGGGATGCTTTACCTGCCCTAATTGCAATATCGCCTCCTCTGAAAATAATGTAATTTTTGTCAGACTTTTTCAGCTTGAATATTTAGTTATGTGTGCATGAAAATAAGCACATATCAATCAAATTACCTTTACTGTCCCAGAGGGAAATTTGTCTTGGGCTCACAATGCTGCTGTTTGCAGCTGCAAATACACAACACATACAGTACATCAGACATAGACACTGCCAACAGAAGGGGAGAGAGAACAGTCCACACAGTATATGCTGTCTATGCATGCTACATTACTGTGACAGTATTTCAACCTTTACTATTAATATATTACTATTAATATTATCGCAGGCAGTCATTAACACAGTAATTGACAGTACCTAAAATGAATGAGATAAAAGATATGTTTAAATATATAAGTAAATTAATAAATAAAATAACGATAACTTAAGTGCACCAGAGATTTTGTTTTGTTAAGCAGACTTGTTTAGCTGAGCAACAGAAGTTGGAATAAAAGAAAGCTTATAAAGCTTATTATTACTTTTATATTTAACAGCCTGATAACATTTTCCTGAAGGCAGAATTCATATTCACAGTGCAACAGGTGGGAAGTGTTTCTAATAATTCTTTTTGCTTGTGCAAAAACAGAAGTTTCAAAAACTGATTGTAAGGAGGGATACTCCTTCCTGCCCATCATTTTTATGGTGTTTTTGACAAGTTTCTCAGTTTTTGTTTTGTACTGGACTGCAAGGTTATCTATACCCTGTATATACCTTATATATATATATATATATATATATATATATATATGTTATATATATTGTATATACAAGGTATTGATAACA
>JABJVR010000863.1:0-19027 GCA_025773905.1 Chitala chitala
CCCCCCCCCCCCCCCCCCCCCCCCCCCCCCCCCCCCCCCCCCCCCCCCCCCCCCCCCCCCCCCCCCCCCCCCGTCCGTAAACCTCAAAGATGGGCTGAAACAGGTGGTCCATAGAACCGAATGTTAGTAATGCTGCTCGAAAAAGCAGGCACGTAAAAAAAATAAAATAAAAAATAATTTATAAATTATGTCAGACCTCTAATAGAAAAATTAATAAATCAGTTAACTATTATCTTAGCATTGCTAAAATATTTTGTACAATCGAGTTTAAACAAGGTTTAAACACGTAGGGAAGATTTTCTACAGGAAAAGGGTGATGGGGGAAAGAATGGTCCCATTGGGAGATTTTAAGCTCTTCAAACAAGATTACCCTCAGACGTATGGTAACAAAAAGCTCCACAGGAAGGGAACGAGTCTGGTTAATTATGAGGAAGTGTTTACGCAAATATGACATAATATTCTTCTCAATCAACAGCATAAGCTGCGTTGCACACAATTGCTGTAGGACGAGAGAGGGGAGAGTGAGAATCAGAGAGAGACCACCCACATTCTCCCTGAGCACGGCCGTCCCTCCAAAATCTGAGCGTCCTCTTGAACCACTATCACTCTAAAAACAAAAGCACAAAGAAAGGAGAGACAGAAATGGAGAGACAGACAGACTGGCTGAAAGAGGGGTGAGCTTTGTTCAGTCACAGAAGAACGGACTGCACTTCAGCACAAACCAACGCTTCGCTGAGCTATGTAAAACAAAGCACCGCCGCCATGATTACGCTAAAAAGTCCTCGCTTTCTTTCTCGGTCACGAAAAACTTCACATTTTTCTGTGCAGGAAGCATGATAAAATTCAATGTATGCATCAGTGTATAAAAGTACTACCCTGTCCAGCAGAAGGGCACCACTACTGAGGCGCTGGCAAAGCCGCTTCCAATACTCAGGTCCTAAACATCCAAAGTCAGGCGTGGTTTTAAAAACAGAGTGCTGAGCATGGTGCAGGCCAAACAAGCAGCGTCTCACTGAGGCGGCAGACGCTTGGTGCTTTGCAACCAGCTGTTTTAATTAGCTTTGGACAAAGCCCTTGAGCTCGTTCTGGGAGGGACGCATTCACACGCACCCGCAGGGGGTAGCCTAGCCATGAAAGACACAAAGTTAACTTCGTTTCAACTCCATCTATCCTCCCCCGCGCCCCCAAGGCTGGAGGCAAGGGCCACCCTGCAAACAACATCCATCCCTGTTTAACAAGCTCATTATCACCCAGCGCCGTCGATCCCAAAAAGCGTCCGCAGCGCTCCACGCTTCTCCAAACAAAGGCCTTTGCTGATTAGTGTCGAGACGTGTCATGGGCCGACCCCTCCGCTAAACGAGGAAAACCGTAAGGAGCGCTTGGGTACACGCACACACGCCTGCACACACCTCATCACAATGAGGTCTGCAGAACCGACAAACGTATGTGATGCATTTTCATTACTGACAGAGGCACGTGTTTCAGTAAGAAACAATCACAGGTTCAGGTCTCAGTTAATACAACATGCTTCATGCATCACTGCCACTTTGACCAGAAAATTTAAAAACAGAAGAGCTTGTAAAAATGTTTAGATTTTGCATCAAATTTCAAATGTACTGAGGGAAAAAGCTGGGCACGAAACCACGACCACACTGTGCTCCATGGGTACTGCAGAGGCAACCTTGGGAAAACATGAGCAAAACACACAGCTACGCTGTCAAATCTTACGACAGTTATTTTCAGAAAGGGAGAGGGGGCAAAAAAAAAAAAGTACAACACCAGTTTTCAGTATATTTAAGGTCAGAAATTAAAATCTGTATATTCTCAAGTGAACAACTTGTCTATATTAGCAATGCGGTAGCAGGGAAATCTATTTACTGATTGTGTTAATCAAAAACTGCTGCTAATTGAGAAGTTTATGCACAGACGCGCACAGCTTACATGACTGATTCCCAGGAACCAAAACACCCAATTTGCATCAAGTGCTACCAGAATGCTCTTGACTCCCACAAGTTATCAGCAACATGGAGAGATATCCATCAGCTACAAATGTCAAAGCCATATTGAAGGGGGATTGTTAAAATAAAGATGCAAAGATGTAGAGAGTTGCCTTCGATCCCGACGCCCCTTCATAATGCCATGCTACGTAACCAAGTCCAACCGTTCAGGCTGGTATGGTGCTCACAGTCAAGCGCAGATGTGCAACATACTACCATACAGCAAAGGAGTACAACCTGCCCATCTCCCTGGAGAGCACAAGGCATCATGATAGCCAACTTCCTTTTAAGTAAAACATACCACTGCCACGGTACAAACTGAGGATGCTTCAGTTCATTGAAAGGTGGACCCAGCTTGGATTTAGCAGAGGTAGTGACAATACACAAGACAAAAAAAAAAAAAAAAAAGAAGAAAGACTGGATGCTGAGGAACCACCAGGAGCCCAGGAAAGTGGACCTACTTAGAGCCATACTACACAGCCATGTCACACTCACTGGGGTGGGGTGGAATATGGCTGCTGGGGGGGCGGTGGTGTCCCTGGTTGCCATGGTGATAGTTGCTGGGAGGCGGTGCATTGCTGTAAGGGCCTTCTCTATGCCGATCTCTGTTAATGCTGTGCCTGTAGAAGATGTTAAAAAAAAAAAAAAAAAAAAAAAAAAAAAATGTAATACCACACTGTGCCTGGACAAGGCAGACACAGGGGTTATACTGTGTGAGCTAACAACATGCCACACTGAAAGCTGTAACACATGCTGGAGCAGCACCATTTCACACCATTAGATAAACCCATGAATTCATGCTCAGAATCCATGGCGCTTCAGGACAAAGGAAAAAAAAGTCCCAGACAAATTTGCCAGGACAAGAACAGGGGCAAACAGATGCCAAATGGCTCAGTATTACAGTGGTCAGACACTGGTCAAATCACACAGACACCCCCATGATAACAATACTCTATTTTTCGAGAATACTTTGTTACTTTCATCCTTACATTACTCAACCACACAATAACTGACCAACACTGAACATCTGAACCACTCGGTTGAAGCTAAACTGAAAAAACAGCTGCAAGAACGTGCTGCATAATTTAAGGCATTTTAACATGGTTCAATACTAGAATGGCAGCGGTGTGTAATCTCATGTTTACGTGCACACTCTCTTAAGATTTGAGTCCAGAACTTGTTGGATCATTGACCTTCT
Source organism: Chitala chitala (assembly GCA_025773905.1). Lineage (NCBI taxonomy): Eukaryota > Metazoa > Chordata > Actinopteri > Osteoglossiformes > Notopteridae > Chitala > Chitala chitala. The sequence continues at coordinate 3,196 of JABJVR010000863.1, forward strand.
GCTGTGAAGGGATTGAACAGGCCGACACTCACCCTAATGCACGGAAAGCAGACTGGTCAAGGTGGGCCTGCTGCCGGTTTGGATTAAATCCCAGCTGTGGTTTCCATGGTCCCTGTCTAGAGTTATCCCAGTCTCCCGGTTTAAGGACTTTCTGTGGGATTCTGGAAGAGGGATTAGAGTATGCAAAAAGAAAATCATGATAATAAAACCTGCAAAATAGTTAATCTCCAAAGTGTTCTGTGTTTAGCAGCCTAGACACAGGCCTTTGTGTGTGATTTGGTGTCCAGAGTGCATACTGTAACCAAACATACCCTCAAGTCCGTAAACAGTAGGACTTTTTCCTGCAGTTTTTAAGACTTAAATTTGATCTGTATGTAAAGCTCTTTTAGATCTGTTTTTAAATGTGATTTAATGATCAAATAGTTCTGCTTTTCTTCCTATTGACAGGTAAAGAATTAATACATTACGTTTATTATAAAGCCACAGTGTAGCTTGTAAGTATAGAATTATTGGTTAAATAGTTAAAGATTAGTACATACATGCATGCCAATTTGGGTAGTTTGAAAATAAAATCTGGTATTTTTGGTAACAATCAAAAAAAAAAAAAACCATATCATGTATTTTGGCTATATTGCCCACCCATAGGCAAGACCATGTCACAGCGATTTAAAGTGATGGTCTTAGTAGAACAATGCACTTACTTTGCCCCAGAGAGAAGCACAGCCTTAAACACAAAGCCCTCCTGGTACTGTGGATCCTTGAACTTTATCCTGGTAGGACAGAAGTCAAAATTCTGTTTCTGACAACAATTTTCTACCAAACTTTATATAAAAAGCAATGAAATGAACAAATACTGGAACAGTATACCCGTCCAGCTCATATGGCCAGACAGATAATGAAAAATGTACATGTGACTGTATCAGAGGGGGAAGAAAAACTGTTTACCCAATAGCACTGTTCTGTGCAATATCACGGAGCTGTGGCACAGGGGACATCACCGGCCTGGGGGTGGGGGTGAGAGGGGCAACTGCATTTCAAACACTTAACAGCAAACAAATACTGTTAACTCGTAAATCAAAGAGAAAAAAAGGAAAAGTAGTAAAGGTGTGCTTCTTACTCATCTGGTAGAATAGGTTCTTCATCAAGATCGAATGTACCTTGGATTCCGTGGCAGAGATCAGGAGGCATTTCAACGGTCTGGTCATTAGACAGTAAGCATTACGGTCACATACACACAGGGGAATGTTTCAGTGTGGTTGTTTCTGGGTTACGTACCTCTTTGGATTCTGTTAGGTACAGCTCCTTCAGGAAGTCACACAGGGGATGGGACTTTCCCACAAACATCACGTCACTACCAAGGCTGTTCCTCTTCCCTGGAATGCAGAGCTATATCAGAACCACCAACCCGCTGAAGCAATGGCCCTTATATTCTGGTGCCCTTTCACATTTCTACTGTGCATCTGGCACGCAGAGCAAAGAGGGTCTTTAAGGTTTCAGTATCAACCATGACGTGGTGGGAGTGGTATTAAAGCAAATTATGCCTTCACGATGCCTGAATAGTTTGTGTGCGTGTTGGTTATGCAGGTCACCATGCATTTCAGATTAAGAGAGCGAAACTGACAACTGCTACCACACTAGAATGGATGATGTAAAGTGTCTTGGAACTCACGCTCTTCTGGGGTGAGGTCAGGGTAGACGTTCAACAGAGCTGCCCTCAGCCGGCGCTCATCCACAAACGGCAAGAGAGCCACACCTTGGGCACAAAAACACAGCAGGGGTTATACAGTCCTGTCCCACACAAGCACATGTAGGAGCAAGAACACAGAATCGTAAAAAGCTGTGCAATAAACAAGCGGGTGAACTTCAGCAGAAAAGTAAATGATAACATCTGTGAGCCAGTCTCAACAACAGTGTTCAGCAGGAGCTGCACTGCACCGTAACTTATGGCATGCCTGCCATGCACAAATGACTCGTATTACAAAGACAACATAACTAATGGTGCACAATCTGGTAAAAGTAACTACAAACGTATATGGTGTAATAAAAGTGATCTTAAACTTTGTTTTCTACATTCAGGTGGGTTTACACTTGGGAGGGGGGGATAAAAAAAAAAAAAAACCCTTGACTATACAATGTGGTAAATGGTGAGCTGCAATGGTACAGACAACCATCTCTAGCAAGGCATTAGCTCCTTTGTACCTTACTAGATCCTGGTTAATATATTGCTAAGCATTTCTGATATTAAGTCCACCCCCCACCCCACTGTTACAGTGCAAACTGCTCAGCATTTTACAAACTTATTCAATGGTTTTTAAAGTATACTATTTACTGCGTAACGGTCAGCAAATATGCCGTTTAAGAGAAAAATAAAAGCCAAGGATGTGAGGTGACAAGCCTCCCATGACACAAAGCGCAGCGCCACTCCCACACATACCCTGCCAAGCATATTTCTTCCCGTTCAAATCAATGGCAAAGTCCTCTGGGTAAAAGTCGATGATGGAGGAGTCCTGTGGAGAAGAACAGCAATTAGTCTGGGCCACCAAACAACGCACTGCCAGAGAACTGCAACATGCGGTTCGCATGGTGGCCATTTACTCAAACCTAGTGCTGCTTACTAACGCCAACTTAGCACCCCTAGCTGACTCAAGCAGCCAGTTAAACTCTACCAAGCCTTCTGTACATGAGCAGAGTGCTAGGAGGTGAGCATCTTCTGCATGAAGGCAACAATCCAAAGGAACACAAGGGACTCACAAGATCGGACATAAGGGCTCGCCACGTTGTGGGCAGGAAGTTTCCACTGGCAGCAGGAAACACGGCCATCAGCTGCTCCAGGGGCTTGAACTGGAGAGAAACACGTGTGCGCATAAACACATACACAATGAGAACACACACTAAACTGACAGCGTCCATTAATGCCACACCATGTGCGTCACTCACTGGCATGGTGTCCTTCTCAAACTCTGTGAACATGCCCTTGATGTCTTTGAAATCAGAGGCAAATGGAGCGTAATGGAAGGGAAAGTACCACTTCCATGAGGCACATCCCTGGGGGTGCAGAAAAACAGCAAACAGCAGTCATCAGTGCGCATGTCCACACGATCCACAACAAGCCACACAAGAGTGCATTTAACATAAGTACAAGTGTTTATCAATAATCTGAGATTGTTAACAACCTTCACATCCTGATCCTGAAAAAACACAGGTAGTTATCTACACTGGCAGAACAAATTCTGCAGCCCAATGCTACCAGTTCTGTCAAAATAAAAACCACACCTTTCAAGCATCATCTGCGTTTAGTTCAGCAACTAATTTGCAAATGCAATCCAAATTAATTTAAAAACATTTATAAAGTAACAACCTACACAGACATGATGCAACTGAATAATCATTAAATTACAGAGGTGGTGTTTAAACTCAATATTCCATTTCAAGTTACAAAAGGAATCAACTTTCTTTGCCCACTGTGGCCCCCTAGTGGCTACTGTGGTATTGCTAGTCAAAAACAGTACTAAAGAAAATGTTCTGCACATCACACCATGAGTCATTAAACTCAGCTCTTAATTACCTAACAAAAGCAGTCATTTAGCAAGTCCTTTCAATCGAAATTTTCATGCAACTTTGGCATCAATTAAAACATACTCAAAAACCCACAGGTCTCCATGCTTGAAGAATCACAACTAAGTACTCGTACGACAGAACGATATTTAAACGAAAAGGATACACTGAAAGAGAGCAGAGAAGGAGAATCTGCTTTTCAAACATACAACCATCAGCACACAACAATAGCCTTTAGCATATACTGACAGACAGCACCATTGTCTGAAACCTAGTTCAGGGTTCTGTGCGATTCTCTCCAAAGACTCAATTTACACTCCCACTCGCAATGTACTCAAAATTCAGTCCATGACCTTGGATAATAACAGTCATGTTCCATTATGGTCTGGAAAAAAATCACATTTTCAATTTTTTCTGTCAGTTAAATTTTCACTTTTGTGTGTACAGACACACACGCAGTGCAGACAGGCACATAACCTGAAATAAAGAAAAGGCTGATCTGGAAAGGTACTTAAATACAAACTGTAAAACAAAAATGACGACACTCCTGCACTTCAACAGTAAGCCAGATCTCTTGACAAATCATAAAAGCTCTTGTTTTGATTTTTTTTGATGACAATGCAAACATACAGTGACCTGCTCCCTCGAACCTCACCACTGCAGCTATGGTCATTACTGCAGAGTGGTGGGGGTGGGATTCGTTTCAGGTAATGAGCCCAGACCTGATTTACTTACTACGGCCCAAAACTGATAATCCATTGGCAAAATGGATAAGTCAAACACTGCATGTAATATGGCAGTATGCAACCACTGGTGTAAATACTCAACAAAAAATGAAAATTAATTTGTTACTCTAATGCCAAACAAGCAGCTATTGAGACTAGATTATGTAAAATTAAAAACAAATGGGTGCAACTTTCACACTGTAGTTTTACATGTCACCAAACTTTATATCTGGACATGATGGAATAAGAAACTCATGCGATGCCAACTTCACGGTGATCGACTACACAACCTGTGGAAGATCGAGTACCTCATCAAGCATGGCTCAGCACTGTTGTCATACAGTGTGACGTTTACATTAACATTACATTTATTCATTTGGTAGACGCTTTTATACAAAGCGACTTACATTTCACAAATGTGTTACAATGAGCTAGCATTGGGTGTCTTGCTCAAGGACACACCTGGTCACTGGGCCGGGATTCGAAAGAGATTTCTGCATCCCAGCCTGATGCTCTACCCATTGAGCCACGAGGCCGCCAATTTAGACTATGTCTGTGCCCCACAGCAGTACCTGAGGATGACTGTACACCCATGTCATCCTGGTTTAACAGCATAAAAACAAAGCGTAACAATTGGAAGCCATCTTTACCTGGTAGTAGTATCTGAGAACCCAGCATAGACCCTCCACATAGGACTTCACCACTTTGCGCCGGAACACATCATCGTTTGCGTCCACATCAAACTTGGTTTTGTAGTAGCGCTGTTTCCACCCATCCTCCCATAATCTGGAAGCAAAAAAGGAAAAACATTCACTCAAAGGGCTCATGTAAACGAGACAAAGAAAAAGAATATTTCCATTTTGTGTAATCACTACACGACCTAGAAAACATGTGGACATCATCTTTGAGGTAAACTACCAAACTGGTCAGTTATAAATAACGACTTCAAGTTCAGACACGTTTACCTATTCTAAGGTTACTACTGTTGTGGTTTGACCCACAGCTGATATCCACAACCCAGAGCTGAAATTAACTCTGCTTTGAGAAGAATGGACACACACTCCTCAGGAACTGGTAAACACACAAGAAGCTGCTCTCAAGGAAGTGTGTGTTTAGGGGGAAAAAGAACTACAATCTGTAATCAAACACAGAGAAAGTGATTTTCTTTCTAAAGAACAACTGATTTGCTGTGTTCAGCCTAAGAAGTTTCTATCTGACCAAGTAACCCATAAACGGTTTCTCTGTACCCCGTTATCACAGCGACTGCCTTCTAAGAGAAGACATTTGTGCTGTAATAGAAGAACAACTGAGAGTATTAATTCACTTGCATGGAGTTAGCAGTCCCACCACAAACAGGAATCTGAGGAATTTGTGGAATATCCCATCTCATTACAGCGGTCATGACTAAACCGAGGAATGAGGTAAGATGGGTGACCACCACCTGGGTTTTCTTCAGCATCTCCTCCTTCTGTGTACCCACCTGACATTGTCCTCAGGTTCCGGCTCACTGTCACTGTCCTCAGCCTTCCTCTTCTGACCCCTGCGGTCCTGGCTGCCACTCGACCCTGCTGTGGACTGTAACACACAGAGGCTATAAGCTGAGGAAGGAGATCTAGATCGAGCCACGTGCAACACATGCATTATCTGCAGTTAAGGTGAACACATGCTCCGCAAGACCTGTGGGCCACGTCTTGCAGAACTTCAGTAGCTGCGTTTACATGGACCCTAAAACTCCACTTTTAATCTAAATAATGGCTCATTCTGAATAAAAATTCATGTAACCACCTCAATCAGAACAGACTGAACCGATTAGGCTCAATCCAAATGAATTTTCAACTGGAATAAGAGGGGTGGGTGTAAATGTTTAGTAATCCAGTCATTTGGGCATGTAAACACTTGATCCAATCATTGCCCTCTTATTAGAATAAATACATTCTTTTTGTCCAGGCTTGTCCCACGTGGGGTTAACATTAGGTGACATGTTTCTGCATGGGAAACATGGTGGCAAAAGCAAAACTGGTCTGCGACAGATACTACTTATTTGTTCAAAACTTTACAAGAATTAAAAATTACTGAATGCTATTTCCCACAGATTTCTGTCATATAAATCAAAGCAGGTGGAACCACTTTGCACGTCACATAACATTTATTCTGATTAAATGGTCTGAGCATGTAAACACAAACCTTATCGGAATAGCACCCATGCAAACAGTTAAGCTGAAATCATTACTCAGAACGATTTCAATCCAAATGAATTGTCCAAATAACCACAGCTACTGAGGTACGGCCTTCATCACGGGCATCTCAGCTTCTTGAAATGTGAAACCTTAAGTGCTGAATGAGCTCATGCAATTTTCCAAACACCCTGAACCAAAGCATGCAAGCAGAATTCGATACAATGCATGAATTAGCATGAAGAAAGGTCTGGAAGCTATGTTATCAGTACGACCACAAAGAAGCAGTAATGGTCATCATATACATATCTATTTTACCCAATGCCAAATTACAACACAAAAAAATTGGGAAAAATAAAAATAAACAATACCTGGCTGCCATTTCTCAACATAGCCCTGAGGTGCTGGGCCGCATCCTGTGAACGGGAAGGATTTGCCATTTTAAACTGGTTTTAGTGAATGGACTACACATCACGGACCAAATAAACACTAAACACAAAGAACTAACTTTCACCATCCAATTAAGAAAGGTATAATCTGCACTATTACTTTTGCATTTGGAACATTTATTCCACAAAAAAACCAACAGTTTACACTCCAAGACAAATGCAAAGTGTTAAAATTATAATGACAGCATAAACTTTAACTGATCACTTTAATTGGGACAAAACAGGACATGTACAGCTTTGTAAATGTTCCTTAACAGACAAACAAAAACCTTCTTCCCTGATTTTTACAACAGGCTTCTGCCTCAGTGACCCTATTGTAAATTGATTTTATCATCTCAAAGCTGAATTCAAATAATCCATTTGCATTGAAAAACTAAAACCCTAATGCACTTTTTGTATTCTGGACATCACCTCCAAATGATACTACAGTACGCATAAGAGCTGCAAGTCAAACACTCAGCCCAGCCAGAGGGTGACCAGCATGCAGCCCAGCCAGAGGGTGACCAGCATGCAGCCCAGCCAGAGGGTGACCAGCATGCAGCCAAACAAATTGCATCTCGACACAACAAATAAAATGAGGGTGGCCCCCTTTACTGTGCCCCTGTGCAGGACCTTGTTACGCTGATCCTGGCCCTCCATCCTCATCTCGAAGGCAGCATGCCTGGCATTGTGGATGGGTTGTGGGCCACCCCTGCCCCCCAGGGCCTGGGGCGCAAACTGTCCACCAGGCAGAAAGGCAGGCCTCGGTTCTGTCTGCAGACAGACAGACACAAACACCAGGGGTTCTCAAATGGGTGCAGGGACACAGTCACATACTTAAACAGAAAACCTCATGTGAAAACAAGCACGACTGCTCACTATCTTCTATAAAACATTTGGAAATAGAACTGTTCTGGCTGTGACACAACCAACTGACTTTACTTACTCTCTGTCTCTTTCGTTCCTTCATTCTCCTCTTGAAAGCTTCCTGCAGAGATAAAAAAAAAAATACACACTTTAGTCTCAGTTTTACAAATGTTCCAAAACACCCTGCAGTGGTAAAACAGAATGTTGAAGTTTAAAACATCTAAGTATGATCAGGGAAATACCAATCACATCCAAAAAGTGCTTTGAAACATTACTATTCAGAACACAGGAAAACAAACTTTGAAAATTACAATTTTTCCCCAATTCATCAATGCCAGCAATACGTGAAGGTAAAGGTGACCGCTGGATAAACATTTAGAGCATCTTACATCATCCTCTTTGCGCTTCTTAAAAATGTTGTCCTCCGCCACACCCACGGCCTGCATGATCATCTCAACGCGCTCCAGATTGACGAAGCCATTCTCCGTGAGATAACCCTGCAGAGCGTGAAAGGGGTCTTTAACGATGAGAAACAAGACAGCATTCTGTCGTAGAAAAACTGCCATACAGGACATGGACAGCAACAGGAACAGCCTAAGACACTTAGGGTTCTCACGGTGTACCTCAAGTTCTGTAAAAACATGGCAAAGGACTCACCCCTGTCTTGTGCACAACATCTTTGTAAATGGATACCAGCCTGTCAATAGCTCCCTCCCTAAAAACAAGGCACCCAGACAAAGTAATCAGCTTTGTGTGTGCCTGTGAGAGTCAAGGGTAGGGGTACACGCCTCCTCAGCTTACCTGATTTCCAGCGATGGCAGGTGAGGCAGGAAATCATTTCCAACAAAGAAGCACATGAACACCCAGTCGTCCACACTTCTCTCAAAGTCGTAGGTAAATGGCAGGCTGGCCATAGTCAACTCCCTCTCCAAGTACTGCAGCGCACACGCAAAAACAGCAACATCATTCACACCCAAAGGTGAAAACATTAGGAAATAACCTCATTCCACATAACACAATGTCATCTGGTTAAATGAACATTAAAAGGACATGGGTAGAATCACACAAGGGGAAAGAGTAAAATTACAAACCTCCCTTAAAACGCAAAGACGAATGAATATAAATTCCTGCTCTGCGACAGGGGGACTGTCGGCAAACTGGTCATGCTAAAAGGGAAGAAGGAGAAAAAAAAAAAGGTGATCAGAGATGACCGCATACAGCTACAGCGCATTTGACAGGAGACACCTGGTTCTACAGCGTGTGCGCTCCACAGGGCCGAGCACATACCTCCCCCTTCTTTTCCCGGGCCAATCCCTGGCAGTCCTTGATCTCATGACCTATTTGCCCGCAGAGGGCACAAGGCCTTGGCTTGTTGGGTTTGAACTCCTCCCTGATGATGGTGAAGTTGGGCTCGTGTGTGGCCAATCCGAGCATAATCAGGTCCGCTGAGCATGGTGGCGGGGGGCAGCAGGGCAGGGTTACGTAACCATACAACACGAGAAAACGCAGTACAACCAAACAACAAGAACACAAGTCAGCACAAGGTCTTCCCTGCTTCAGCACTGTGGCTCATTATGTTTACATATTCTCACCCCGATGGGCTATGCACTTACATTCTGAAGTCAGTGAAAAGTATATAGCTAAAGTGAAACATGCCCCATGATTCAGAGGTTTAACACAGTGGTTCCTTGGAGCCCCCACCCTTCTCCACATAAGAAAAGCTGAGCCCCCCCCCCAGGTTATGCACACATGCATGTTCACACACACATCAAAATAAAAAATTAGCATACTATTGTTGAGTGAAGACCAAAAACAATTTAAAAAGTTTTTATGCAGACTTCTAATTATGCAGTAAGTGTGTTGTGATTTAATTTAACATCTAATTTTGACAACCTCACAACCACAGCAAAGCCTCGCGGATCCCACTGTGAGGTTGGAAAACGTGGCTTTAACACAGCACAAAACAATCCTTCGTGTAGTGCAGCTCTGGAACTCACCATCAGCTCCACAGAGACAGTGGTGAGTGTTGGGGTTGTGGTGGGGTTGTGCTGTAATGATAAATGTCTTGGTTCAGCTACAGTGCACTTCACGAATGCCCTCACAAACAGCAAAATCACAGAACACTTAGCCGTCGCACAGCTCTTAGTTAAATAAGTGTGAGAAAAATGTATGTAAATAAAATTACCTTGCACAACACAAACAGCCATGTGAGCACACATTTCCTTCAACTGCTTATGCAGATGGAGCTATGGTCATTAACACACCTGTGCACAACAACATGAAGCAACTGACCTCGCTGTCTTCTGATGTAGTCCATGATCTTGTGCTCTCCCTCACCGGGGACACTGGCATCTGACAAAATAACCTTCAAACAATAAAAATACATAAGTTATTTACACCAGAAAATTTAACTGATGTAAAATAAAAAAGGGTCTTGTACAACAAAAACCACAATATAAAGATCAAATTTATTGAGTGGCAGGAGTTTACAGGTACCGTGAGGTTGCGCCATCCTGGGTCATTACTCAGTCTATCTGCTACGTAATATCGGAGACACTTTGCTAGATTTTCCATAAATTCTGTGCCCTATAAAAAAAAAAAAAATCACATGAGTACAACTATACAGACAACTGATCTGTTACCTCAAAAGACTACTCATAACAATCTGAACATCTGCACAATTCTCCAGATCAGCCATGAGTCTTCACAAACCACGTTTACATTCTGCTTTTAATCAGGAAAATAGCTTATTCAGAATAAAAACGCATCATGTAACCACATCAGTCAGAACAGACTGATCCAATTCAGCACAAAGTAAATAAGAGTGGTGGTGTAGCCCTTTAGTAATCCTATCGTTTGGGCATGTAAACACTTGATCCAATAGTTTCCCTCTTGTTGGAATACATATATTCTTTCTGTGCATGCTTGTCCAACATGGAGTTAACATTAGGTCACGTGACACGTTCCTAAAAGGGACAGAAACACGGTAGCAAAGCAAAACTGGTCTACTGTGGCTACAATTTGTTTGAAGCTTTAAAAGAATTTAAAATTATTGAATGCCTTGATGCAAAAAAAAGTTTAATGAAGCAGGAATATACGCCAAAGCAGGAGGAGCCACTTTGGGCATGTCACAAAAGTTTTATTCTGATTAAATGTTCCGAGAATGCAAACGTATATTTTACCAGATTAACGGCCATGTAAGCAGTTAAATTGGAATTTTTAATCGGAATGACTTTAACCTGATTGGAGGAAAAACGTCCATGAAACCACAAACAGGGAAAGTAAAACCTTGGCTCAGGCCCAAGTGCTGGCTGGCACATCACAAAAAGTACTTACAGGAGTAATACAGTTGCTGTCAAACCTTTCCTTAATTTCCTCAGGGGGCAGATATCCTCCTGCGGGAAACATCAAACATGAACATTTTCCTTCCACCATACAATCACGTTTACATCACTATAAGAACATACATTTCTGAAAAGTACACAATCTGAGGGCTGGGAATCGGCCCTGACCTCAAAATTTGATCCGATTTCGATACATAAACACAGGACTCGATTTAATTTTGCTTAGATTTGATAAAGCTAAAATATCTTTTCAGAACAATTCTGTAAAATCAATTCATTGTGGAATGTCAAACATTAAGAAAGATTAACTTTATTTTTTTAACCAATAAACAAAATTGTGTACTTAAGAATAATTGCACTTTATTAATCCCAGAGGGAAATCATTTCTCTGCATTTAATTCATACTCTGGGGGAGCAGTGGGCACCACATGCAGCACACAAGAGCATCTGAGTGTCTTTCTTAAGATTACAAGGTTGTAGGTAGGTCGTTAGGGTGTTGTTCTGGGGAGGATTTACATTTCGGGTGAGGCGGAAATGCCACCTTTATAATATACAAGTAAAATTCAGAGAAAATATTTTCCAAGTCAATGGAAAACCAACTATTAACAAGATCTATACTGGGATTTTGCAAATCGGTACTGAATCGCCAAAACCAGTATCCTGATTAATTATAAAATAAGTATTTTTTCCCCATCCGTACACAGGACTGCTAGACACATTTCCAGTGGTGTTTAAATGTGCACCTCTTAAGGAGACCTCCTCTCTGACCTTCCTTTTCTCTTCCTGCAGCTCAACGCCCTCCTTGGATGCTCGGAACCGCCTCGATCGCTGCTGGTTCATTTTAGCCCGTGGTGCCTGGACAGAAAAATTGGTTTGCGCACCCAACTAACACATGTGTAGCATGTTGTGTTCACACCCAATTAACAGACATGCAAGTACAAATATAGGAATAAGAGCTACAGTGTATCAGGACAGCATTGCAAGACCTGCTGGAATATCTCATTGTTCTGAATGGCCTATAAAGCAAAAACATAGCAGCACATGCAACCAAAATGTTAACAGTGAGTCAAATTCAACTTTTATGACAGAATACATGCAGAAATAAGAGACACAAAGAAAGGTTACCATAGCAACAAACTGACAGCACAGTTTATTTTTAAGAGGTGACAATGTCAATAAAGCTGCTGCTGCTCCAAAATTCATTTATACGTGGACGGATTTAAATCCATGTTAATGTAAATTTGCCTTTATCCGAAATACAGGTTGATTTTCTGTTTTCCCAAAAGAATGCCATGTCAATCCATGTAGTACTCTTTTTCAAATGATCAAACAGTAGTTTTGGATTCAAATTAGTTTGAAGATTTAAATAGCAGAAATGCTACTTCAAACACAGTAATAAAATACAGCCTTACAGGGAACAATACCAACCATCACGAAGAGAACAGTCTTAATCATTTTTCTACATTCCATGTATACGGCTGGAAATTTTTAATTGCCGGAGAAGGTTTCTGTGGTCATTTGTGAAGTTGAGTACATTTAGGCATCCATTGTAGCGTATGATAAATTAAAAAGTAAAACATCACAGCAAAGGGAAAGTTACTAACATCCGTACAGTCAAATGAAACAAAGAAAACACGAGTCACGTGATAAAAGGCAATACTTACAACTCCATCGATAGCCATGTACAAAACTCTCCTGGGCCGAACAATATTAAACAAACGATCGATATATTCGAAAATGGCGATCATCATCTCATCTTCATTTTTGGGGGCAGGCCTGTAAAAAGATGCATAAGTGTGAGTTAGCGTAGGTTTGCATGATTTCAGGGGAAGCAAAATAGTCATTTACATACTTATCCTCGGGATGTGTGCAGGGGTGAATAATCCCGTTCATATCCAAGTACAAATTGTCAAATTCGACTTCATTTGGATTTGGTTTGGTGGTATCAACCGGTATGCGCACTCCATTACATTCCTTTGCCTTGAAGAAGAAGAAAAAAAGAAACGGGAGATAAGTCAAGCCAGAGTGCGTCTTTGACCAGATGAAACCAGTGCAATAAACTAATACAAAGTGTTGCCATACCTACAGAATGATTCTCGACCGAAATTGCCAGCAATACATGAAATACAGATTTTAAGAGTTGGCGCTAGCGTGTTAAATCATCCAAAACTATTTCGTAATTAGCCAACACGTAATTAATGCTAAATAAAACGAACAAAAACACATTTTAAAAGGGCGTTGCACATGACAATAAAATGTATAACTATCAATGAAACAATTCCAAAGCACAGAAATTATTCACCGATAAAATTAAGTAGTAGACATGAGGCAAATGTTTACAACTGAGCACACGCGCCGCTCACCTTTTCTTCCACACAATGTACAATAATGGAAGCATACTTTCGGCTCAACCAACGGAAAAATGCGGGAACTCCCATCTCCCATAAAATAAAAACAAATTTAAAATCCGTTGACTTTTAAAACAATTTGTCTAAAAAACACACAGAAGCGAAATAACAATCGACACCAAATTTCCACCAGATAACACGGAATAGAAAATGTTTCAGGATGTACCTCCGGGTTATTTCATAACCTTACAACTAAGAATTATGGGTAACGTGCAACAACATCAGTTTACCGACTTCGTCACTAGCCGCTCTTTCTGTTAGCCATATGTCTAACATGTATGATTGTAAAACAGTATCCAAACTACGTATAGTAGTGTTTTAAAACCAGTTCCGTGTGTTTTAAAGTAATTACATGTTTAGTTTTCGCAATTTATTTCATGTGAATTAAAAGCGCATACCAAAGTCCAAATATTTTATTATTGTTATTGTTGTAGGAAAAATTGTAAGGAATTGTAAACTGCGTTTAAACTCTAAAAGGAATGAAATAAATGTAGTTCACAAACGTGGTCTGAGTACGTGCAGTCCAGAGCGTAGCACCAAATTCTTTATTTTGTTATTATAATTGTTATTTATTTTTAATTGAAAATTACAAACATGAAGGTACAATAATAATTGCCTACAACAAATTAAACAGTAAAAGCCAGGGCACAAATTTAGAAAAACATGAATATATAAATTAAGAAAAAAAGAACATTTAAATTAAAACAAGGGAATATAAAATACATGACAATTACATTCATGATGGTTAGGGGCAGAAGACCCCGCGAATGTGAAAATTCAGAAGTAATACAATTTATGCCATTATAACATTAACAGTTTCTGAACAAACGGCAAGTCTACCGTACCGCTGACTCCCACTAGAAGCATATGAAGTTCTATCAGTCTTCCTCCTTTTAGGAACACTTTTAGAAGGACTGGGAGCGCTACATTTTGAACCCATTATTTAAAAATACAAAGTTATTGTTTAAAAGTTTCTGCAAGAAATACGAAGTTCCAAAGTCACCAAGACAGCTAAGGCAAGAGCGAGGTTGGTTGCGAGACAAAGATGTTAAGACATTGCATGCACTTAAACTATCCATCCATCCATCCATCCATTATCTTAACCGCTTATTCCTGGTGAGGGTCGCGGGGAAACCTGGAGCCGATCCCAGAGCACATAGGGCGCAGGGCAGGGGACACCCAGGGCGGGGCGCCAACCCACCACAGGCACTTAAACTAACAAATAATAAATAACAAGAATGTTTATATTTAATTTCACTTTATGTGATACAAGTAATTTTCAACATTGTTAAAAATTTTGGATTATGTGTCGTTTGCGAGTTTCTCTGTGATCGTTCAACAAGATCCAAAAAATATTCACATTTACTTGTTCACATTGCCAACTCCATAAAAACCAAAACCAAGAATATCAAATTCGCAAATGTGAAGGGTTGACTGTACAAATAAAACACATACTCTAGGAGTCAGTGAGGTACGATTCGCGAATGAATCGGTTTTTTTTTAACCAGCTCTTTAACGTGAACCGGTCGAATCGATTCTCGAGGCTAAAATAATCAATTCCTTAGTAGCATCCATACGTTGTTAATTTTGTTACTGACTGATGAGTGTTCTAATATATTTCTTAAACTGACATTTGACCATTTAGCCTCCTTAAACACCAGACTACAAAATAACGCCTCTGCTCTGACTCCTATGATATTTCAACAGTTTATTGTTACTTCCCACAACTCACCTGCAACTGTGGAGTCCAGTCGACATGAACTACAAGGAAAAACTGATCCCAAGAGCATTTGTGCGAATTGATGTGTCGAAGCTTTCTGAAGAATCTATGTGTAGTACTGTTGACTCGATTCAAAATGAATCAAACGCGTTAATATGCCGATCCAAAGAGCACTTGTGGGGTTTACCGAGGATGTGCTGAATGGGTTGACTGAAATGCGGACTGTCTACGTATTTATATTTTATGGTAATAATAAATTGAACTTTTGATAACTGGCTGGTTGTGTGTACTTCTGTTTCATGATTTTTAAAAAATTGAAACTATAGTGTAGTGTAGTGACATTAATGCTGATGGTGAAGAAATAAGCAGTAAGCAGTACTTCAATAAAACACAATAAAACATTTTAAAGAAAAGTATTCACACATGTTTAAACATATTTCATATGACTTCTCCATTATACAGTAGGTTAGTCTTAGTTGTATGTAACAGTTTTAGTATCCTTTAAATTGTTTAGCATGGTTGTATGCATCTTGCGGGGGGGGGGGGGGGGGGCGGGCCCGGACGGGGGTGTGGGGGGGGGGGGCAGGAGGGGGGGGGGGGTAGGTTTGTGT
>JABJVR010000863.1:19037-48604 GCA_025773905.1 Chitala chitala
TTTTTTTTTTTTTTTTTTTTTTTTGTTTTAAAATTTTTTTTTACATTATATTTTTTTTTGTTTGTTTTTTTTTATTTGGCCAAACCCCCCCCCCCCAAAAAAAATTTATTTATCAACTAGTCAAACAGCCAGGAGTTTGAATCAATTCATTTAATTAAACAATTAGAAAGAATCTATTCAGTACATTGAACTTGCCACCATTGCTAGGGCTCATCAAAAAAGCTCAACTCAGAAAGTTAAGAAAGGATTTTTTTCCATTCTTCTTTATCCCCGTTTTTTTTTTCAAAATAATTAGCAAATAAATCTATCTTGAAAACAACAAACCAAAAGTATGTATTTGAATGGCGTGCTTGCATCTAAACAAATTGCAGGGCCAGGTCGGGACTGAAAAAGGCTGACTCTGGCCCAGTCATTTCAGCACTTTAGCAAGACCTATTCCAAAAGGTGTTGCTTTCCTTCATCCTTCATGAGTGCTGTGGGGTGGATGCTGTTCTGCGCAAGCCCATTTAAGTTGTGGGGTTCCACTGGGGTCAATTCTTGGTCCTGTGTTCCATCCATCCATTATTTTAACCGCTTATTCCTGGTGAGGGTCGCAGGGAAACCTGGAGCCCATCCCAGAGCACATAGGGCGCAGGGCGGGGGACACCCAGGGTGGGGCGCCAACCCACCACAGGGCGCACACACACACACACTAACACGACAGTGCTAACCACCACGCCACCGTGCCGCCTGGTCCTGTGTTGTTTTCTCTTTATATGTACCCCCTGGGATTGATCCTGCAGCAACATGAGCTGTCCTACCATATCTATGTTAATGACTTACAGATATATATAACATCCAATGTGGCTAGCAGGGATCCGATTGCAGTACTGAGGAACTGCATTGCTGATGTCAAAGCCTGGTTGGCGTCTAACCTGCTGCACCTGAATTTGTCAAAGTCAGAGGTAATAATGTTTGGCCTGACACAGCTACCTCTTGACAGATTCCCATTTTTTCAAAAGGCTACATTCAGGAACCTTGGGATATTATTTGACTCTGAGCTTAGCTTTGAGACCCAGGTAAACAGTGTGGTGAGGGTGATCTTTTTCCATCTATGTATGTACTCATGCATTAATTAGTTCAATGCTCGACTACTGTAATGCACTTTACTCACACGCCTAAATCTTTACTGTCCCGATTGCAGATGCTCGTTTTTTGACATCTACCTCCGAGTTCTCCCACATCACTCCAGTGCTGAGAGAATTACACTGGTTACCGGTCTCATTCAGGATCGATTATAAGCTTGCAGTCTTTGTTTTGAAGTCATTACACAATCCGGCCCCGTCATATTTATCTGAGATGCTCGTACCTTACGATCCTGCTAGGTCTTTGAGATCAGCAAATTCGCTGCTGTTGCAGGTCCCTCGAGCTAATTTTAAGAGGTGGGGCGACCGAGCGTTTTCGATTGACGCTCATCGCTTGTGGAATGCGTTGCCACACGCTCGGCAATAGAACTCACGATTTCTGAATCAAAGCTAAAAACACATTTGTTTGCATTGGCATTCGAGGCCACTTAGAGGTCTACTTATGCGTTTCTTGCTGTTACTGCTCTCCCATGTCATTGCTTTAAATGTTTGTCTTTTATTTTGTAACTTTTTACTGATTTTAGTGTAGCATTGTATTTCGTTTTTAATTTTTTGTTTTTAATTTAATTTAAGTTTTTAGTATTGTTTTATGTTTTAGCCTAGTCTACTGTACGGCGCTTTGGGCAATCTATGGATTGCATTATGTACTATATAAATAAAGTTTTCTTGCTTGCTAGTGTAGCAGAAGTAATAATGGTTTCCCAGGATTTCACATTCAGTATTTAAATGGATATGTCTTGGCAGTCCAGTCTCTCTGGGACAGGCTGTCTAAGTGTGGCCTATGCTGCATACAGTAAAAACGGGGTGTGGTTAGAGATGCGGCGGGTACCTAACGGGATAAAAAGAGGACTCTTCCCACCGTCTGGCTCTTTCCCTCTTTATATGTCAAGGTCAAACTTTACATGTCAAGATCAAGGTTGCTGTTGTGTGAAATAAAAGCGCAGTGCTGACCCAGTTTGGCAACGACTGACTTCTTTAGTGAAAGAACACAACGCAGAGACGGAGACCGTCAGTTACACTTGCATGCATGTAAATGCAGACCTGTAAAAACCGAGTGTCATGATTGCATACAATACCTTGTGAAAATGGAGTTTGTGTTATTACTTACATGTATTGAAACAGACCCGTGTTGTTTAACCATATGTCTGCTAAATTTGTGGAAATGTCTCAAAACACCTTTTTGTTTCTGAGGGTCCACAGATATTTTCTCAGCTAAAAGTGTCTGCACCTCTGAGTTGTGCCAGTTGCAGTGTTAGTTAAGTAACTCAGATGCAAGTTTTCATAATAAAAAAAATGTAAAACCACAACTTAATTGAATAGCATTATCACTGACTGATACAGTTGAGTCAGGCACCATTAGACCCTAGTCCTGAGCAAGGCCGGTCTGCCTTTGCTTTCAGCTCTGTAATTGCTGTTCAAGGACGTGTGTACCCAGGCCAGCTCCACAATTTGTGTGGATGTGAACTTGGTATAAGGCTGTTGGAAGGCCCTGCCCTTAACTCAGGCCCTGGCTAATCAGTTCCAGTATTCCCCCAGTATGATGTAGCTCTGTGAATATACTGTAGTTCTGTGTTCATACACAACTGTCTAAAAGTTATTTTACCTCTAACTATCCTATAATTAGGCCTTTTCTCACCTTGTTGAGGTCTTTACCAACTGTCTTTGGGTTATATTAATTAACTCTTGCTACTAGATATAGCTACAATTTTGACAGAGCTGGAATAATATTTTTTCTTCTGTATCTCTAATTTGTAACCTATTCAAAACCTTCAAACAATTTGCTGTACTGACAGGTTTTAGAAACTACTTGGCTCTTTTTTAAATTCAAATTATAATATGGCCTGTTGGTGGATGCACTGCAATGTACATGTACTGTGTGTGTTCCTTTCTGACAGCAGCTGAATATAAACTGTACAATTGACTAAAAAGAGAAGTAAAATCTGTACTGGTACATTTACAGAGTAAGCATAAAATACTGTATTGTGCCCACATCTGATAGTTTCTTTGTCATCATGTTGGTAGCTGTTTTGTGTTGATAGGAGCTACTGAACAATAACAGCAACTGTAAACAGCCACATTAAAAGTACATTTTACAGGAGCTACCTTATAGGACTTCATGTTAAATCTCAAATGTTGAAAAGTGAAACTGTTTAATATTTAAAATGAATAGTGCTCAAAAGAAATGCAAATAAATCCCTTTGGAAAAACAATTTAAACCATTTCAACAGGTTCCTAAGGAGGAGTAAGTGTTATTCAGTTAAAGAGATTAAAGCAGGGTTAAAAGCCATGTTTAAAATCCTTCCCTCCTCACACACTCATCCCACAATAAGAGGTCTAGCTAGATCAATGACACTACGTGAGGTCCTGGGTTTTATGTTTAGGCAATACATTGAATGAAATTCCAGACAATTACAATTGTTAGCATAATAGAAATCTGGGGAAAAATCCAATTGTTGACTGTGTGTGCGCGTGTGTGTGTGTGTGTGTGTGTGTCTGTGTGTATTTTGTGTGTATTAAGACTTCTAAAGGTCAATTGTTCTACAAACCACAATCACATCTGTTTTAGCAGCTTTACAGCATTTTATTGTTTGACCTTAGATCTAAAACCCAGATCCATTAATGAATATTTACTTACTTAAGAGATACTGTAAGTCTGTTTTTAGGAAGGGTGGTTAAATAAACTATTTTAAACTATATAATAATAATGTGTTTATTATTATTAAGCATTTAATAATACATATAACCATATAGTACATAACCCACCATCTATGTTGGGGTGAAAATATTATTACATGTTTAAGCCAACCTGCATGGAATGATTCAGATTGAAAATGACTGTAAATTACAAATAAGAAATATATTGTGATATAGCAATCAGCCAAAACCACCTTTCATAGCAGCTTTATTTATAACAGTAGTATTCTTCTACACGGACACCACAGGAAGCATTCTTGGCTTCCTTCCTTACTCAATACACTTGCGACTTCAGATACAACACTGCTACTTGCCAGGAAGGATGAGTACAGAAGCAGGTAAAGAGTTTTACTGAGTGGTTAAAAAGGAGCCTCCTGCAGCTCCTTTGTATGTACTTTAGGAAATTCTGGACACACTATTGAAGAAGATGTGAATGTTATAGGCACCTGTACATGGCAGGGACGGAGGGCACCTTGACAACAGACTGGAGTGGTGTGATAACACAGAATCACCTCTATTGTGCCATGAGCTTAAGGTCCTTTAAATTATGCAAGTCAATGCTGTGCATGTTCTACCAGTTTATAGGAGTGCTGCATGTTGGGGTAGTACCATTGTCAAGGAAAGGGACAAGGGACTGAAAGGGAGGGGATCACAAGTAATGGCAAAAGATTACATGAATTTATGAGGATATCTGGTTCTGTTCTTGGAATTTGTTTCAGCCCCTTTTCCAGAAGATGTAGACAAAATGCCTACAAAGAAACTTTTTGCTGACTTGAACAACTTCAGTTCTTTGGTGAAACCAAGAAGAACACTTTGATCACCTTGGGGTGTTTTATATATACTGGATTTAATATGTCTCAGATGTTAGTTATTGTGTTGCAATTTTGTCTCCTACTGCATTTTGGGATCAATTATATATTCATGTGTTAAAAGGTGCATGGTGTTCACATTTATAATAGTTCATAGTTATTATAATAGTTTTCATAAATATTTTTAAAAACTAGGACAATGTACATATGCAATGCTGGGGGGATCTATTCTGTGTTATGTAGTTTTACACTCCTAGAGATTTTGGGTCCTATGAAAGATTATTATGTTGTGATATGTTCTAATTTTTGAGGGCTCCTGTCAGTCATGGGCCTTTGGAATCATCCTAGGTTTCTGCCCTTCTAATATATCCATGAGCTTCCTTGCTCTAAACTGTAGCAATTCCACTGTGCGGTTAATTCTTCATGTAGAATTGGACAAAGATTCTATGTATGTTTATGCACATTGGCAGAATATACATAAATATAGATAAAAAATTTAAATAATAAATTAAAATCATACATACAACTGAACAACAGTCACCTTTTATAGAATACATTAAATTCTAGACGCTACGAAAAGACAGTGAAAATCTGTTAAGACGATGCTTACCAGGCACTTCATTTAAAATCAGCACAGCCAGTTAAAACACTTACTTTCCTTGCCTTTTAAAGCCTTGCGCACCCACGCACACACAGTAAAAGCACACAGCACTTCATCACCACGCTTGACTGAAGGGTGATGAGGGTGCACCTCATAGATTCCCATCAACTCCTACACTTTGGTATGATTCTACCCTGAAACAATGTTTCAGCCTGTTTTAAAAGAGAACATTGCATGATACTTGGATTCTGTTAATCAAAGAGAGTGAAACACTGCTGCATATATGCATATATAATGAAGACCTTCTCTCCATTTGACAAAGTTACATTAAGTTCTGATGACCTCAGGCTGTAGCGTTCATAGCACTGCTTTCTGTTATGCTTTATTAATAACGGTCGGTTAACTTGACATAAATGGTGCGACTTCACCCGCACTTTGGCCTAAAATAAAACAGGTAAAATGAATTCAGATATAACATGAAGTTCAATTTCAAATTTATGTACTGAAAATATCAGTTCAGTTTGCACAATTTTTTAATAATCATCCTGATAATACGCAATGTCTCTTCTCCCAATCTATTCAACAACGATCTTATGGTTTATAATATCATTTGTGTGTATTATTATTTAATTTCTTAAATTATTGTAGATTTTAAAGATGACTTATAACACCAGTGCAGATTATCTGACATGCAAAATTAAAACATTATCAGCTTCTACTATCATTTGAATGCAAGCAGGTACATACATCGAGAAATACATACGGAACGTTTAGTTACTGCAGCCTACGCAGAAATATTTATTCATTAAAGAAAATGGTTAAATACTTCCCTCTTCTGGCCGACACATGTCATTGCGATCAGCCCTACAAAGCTCGCATCTATTAACCCTCCCGCGACTGAAATCAAACATCTGAGTGGAACTTACTGCTTACATCATGAGTTGTACATGGAAGTTTGGAAAGTAGCTGTCAAAAGGAAAATAATATGATTTGTTGATCTGCAGGGACACTGTAGATAACGAATAGCTGATTCGAAAATGATACAGAAAAGACTCTTTGCCGATATTTGCAAAATCGCGACTGATCTTAGGTGTTCGAAAACAAGCAAGAAAAGAAAAAATACGTTTATTTTAAGTGTACATGCGTGCTGTACACCGCTTGTTGACAATTAATACTCGGGTACTGCACACCAGTTTTGAAACAAACAGACAGGACACTATAATTATTTACAACCGGGACTCTGCCTGAGACATGTGGCGGGTTGGCGCCCTGCCCAGGGTGTCCCCTGCCCTGCTCCCTGTAGTTCTTGGGATGGGCTCCAGGCTTCCTGTGCCACTGAATTGTACAAGTGGTAATAGTAAATGGATGGATGCATGGGGCTGTGCCAGGTGGTCCCCTCAGCATACACTGGGTAATACCCCAGCCTTGTCAGTGCCACATACCTTAATATCACAAGGATTTTATAAAGTCATTTTTAATAAAAACATTATAATTGTATAAGAATTCATGAACTGTTATATTTTCTAACAAGGGCATGTGAAGGGCAGGGGCAATTGCCCCTCCTGTAGCTGTGCTGTGCATTGCATGGCGTCCATCATAGGGAAAAGACAGCCAAATTACACTGAGAGCTCTTTGTGTCTTATGTGGCCATGAGCACTTAATCTCAAAAGTTTGCTGAAACTGCAGTCAGTTGCTATTCAAAACAGGGCCCATTGTGTTGCTTCTGCTTTTCAGCCATGCATAGTGCTGGCCAAAAGAGCAGACCTCCTGCCTTTATAGTGCATTTATAACATTAAACGTGCATCAACGTATTTGTCCAACATTCCTGAACAGGGGATTTACTACTAAAGTAAAGCTCTGATGATCAGTTAATCAAAGAGTCAGTCAAAATACCATGCTTCACTCAGCAGGGTGCCTTAGAGGGGTGGAATGTGGCTATATAAGATGCTGCAGATGGTAATAGGAACATAAAATAACAGCATTTCTCTTTTTCAATATTCATGAACTTTTGCCTCACAAACACTATAAACAGATGAGTGACTGAGTTCTGAGTAGCGGGAGTGAGACACTGGTTGTATGAGTGAACTAGCTGGCTGTGCACTGTCAATGCTTTATTTCAGTTTTGTACCATGGCGTACATTCAAAAAAGTCAATTCCAAACAAAGTTTCTGTTTTGTAACTTGTGAAACAAATGTGAAAAAAGATTTTACTGCATCCATTCTGAGCAATTTTTTTTACCTGCAAAGTGGAAAAAGGCTATGCTTTAAGTCAGTGATATATATATGATTTTCAGGCACAGATCATGTATCTTAAAGGGAAGTAGTTTAGGACATGAATGTGCACATGCACATCTGCACATCATTTGTGTTTCCCTTTTAAAGCATGGGGTTCTCTAAACCTGCCTTTGAAAGCCAGCGACCTGGGAGACCAAATAAATGGCCAGAACTTTGAGCCTCCCTCCCCAAGCCTGCTTCGCAGTGGCTGCAATTATCAACATGGAAATGGCCTCCCTTACAGCCAGTCTGCCATTTCTCAAGCTATTGCCCGAAGCAGTAATTTGGAAATCTTAATCGTCAGGGCTCTGAGCATGGAAGAAGCAATGCTATTAGTCCTTGGTACCTCTACTGAACAATGTGCAAAAGCAGACTTGAAAGGAGATGGTCCATGGTCTTCCTCAGATCCCACCCTGTCCAGAGCTTAAGAAATGTAAAATAATCCATTATAGCTTGTGATCCAGTGTCACACTGAGCTTTCAATATACAGACACCCCAAGATACAGAAGATCAAAAGTAAACCAAGTGAACTGTCAACTAACGAAATGGAAATGATAATATAAAAGGCGATTAGTTGTGGTTCAGCAGTATGTTATATGCTGTGTAGTGGGCAATTATTTCTGATTGGTGGACATGTAGCAAGCAGCAGACATTTTAACACATACCAGACCAAAGAGGAATGTAATAGTAAACCGATTTAACGTGAAACTTTACCCTGCAAGTTTTTCTGATGCATTATGACTACTGAACAACAGCTGCAGCTACATCTTATTTATTACCGTTACTTCATGTTATGTTGGCCTATAAGAACAGAGAAAGTGTCTCCACTGTTTTGGAGAAATCTGTGTGCCAGTGGTGCTTTGTTAGTGTGAAGAAAGCTGTGCTTAGTCGTGCCCTGTGCCCAGCCTGTTGCTTTGTGTTTTTTCCCTGAAAGTAGCCCTGCAGAGGCCCGATGAAGACCTAGAAGTGGATAAGTGCAAGTTTGGCTGGAGCCCTTGGCCTTACTTGGAGCTTCTCCAGGCAACAGGTCACGTTCAAAGCCATACCATTCTTTGGAGCAGGGTGCTGGACAGACTAAAACTGATTTGAAGAAAGTGCAGAGAACTTAAAGGGTAGTGGAGCAAAACAGGTCATACCTGGGGAGGGCTGGAGTAACATTTTACCTTCAGCAACATGTTTGTGATAAAGCAGGAGGTTAAAGGTTTCAGAAACATAATGCAAGTGCGCAGTATAAAATGGAAACCCGTCCTACAAACAAGAGGCAGCCGTGCTGAATTTACAGCCTCTGATCCATGATTAACACCATTTACACAACATACTCTGAGAAACCTGAAAATGTAAGTGCCTCGTTATCAAATTGAAAAAAAATCCTGTTAAAACCATTCTGGTGGGTACAAACCTTATACTGTGATTACTTTTCGTCCCCTCTATATTCAGTGGCCACTTTTTCAGATGTACCTGTACACCTGCTCATTAATGTAAATACCTAAGCAAGCCAGTCATATGGTGGCAACTCCATGCATAAAAGCATGTAGACGTGGTCAAGAGGTTCACTTGTTCAAACCAAAAATCAGAATGATGAAGAAATGTGATCTAAGTGCCTTTGACTGTGGAGTAATTGTGGGTGCCAGATGGGCTGGATTGGGTATGTTTTCATACAACAGTCTCTAGAATTTTTACAGAGAATGGTGGGAAACAAAATCAGTGAGCAGCAGTTCTGTGGGGAAAAACAGCTTGTCACTGACAGAGTTCAAAGAAGAATGGTGAAAGTAGCTAAAGCTGACACAAAGATGACAGTCACTCAAATAACCATGTATTACATGGTACTAGTGATGGTGGTAATTGGTTAGCTATAATTGTACAGATAAGAGTCCTAAATCCTAATGCGACTGACCGCTGTCTGTTAAACTATGTAGCCTGTTGAGCATATTTAAATTAAGGGTGTAAAGGTTAATTTTCTGATATAATTTTGTCATAGGTAAAAAGATTAGAAAATGTTCAATTAAGTAACGTATATTTAATCAAACAATAGCACCTCTAGGAGTTCATTAAAAATGAAAATCATGCTCTCATGTCAGGTACTCATTACTCAGACTTCATCAGCAAATGGAGGATATGAGAAACAACAGCACTATAAGGGACTGAGGGAGCCGTCACTGCAGCCAACCCGCTGCCACACGCAGTGGCTGCTACAATACTGATGTTGATGCCGGCAATTTCAAATTACTTTGCTGTTGCAAACAAATCAGCAGCAATGGAACCACAGAGATAGTTTTCAATCATGTATATGATGTGTTATTGGCTGTTACGAACTTGTAACAGCTTGGATATCTGGATATTTATTTTGTGTCTGAGACCTTACTTTGTTTAAAGTGAAACTTAACACCTACTTATTTACCCTGGCTTTCAATACACAGTAGAGGACTGTCACATCCATTGTTACCTTGTTGCCTTTACAATTGTTATGACATGCAAAGTTTAATAATATGATGGGTGTCCATGTATATGGAATATACAGATAAATATGGAATAAAGTCAGCCATCCACTGGAGGGATTCTAAGGAGCTGCTATTTCTATCAGCTTCCACAGAATCTACAGCATAAATGACCTGTAACCATGTGTGTCCCTTTGCAACACAAAACTGGAGGTCTTTGCTGAATTAATGCCTCGTGCATCATTAATTCAGCTTCATAAATGGACTTTGCAGTCAATCTACACTGGGAAAATTGTGCACTTTTAATTTTAAAACTATTATTAATCTTTTGGGACAACCAGTCTTAGGGGTTTTTATGAAAAAAATGCAGATACTTTCTAAGCATCTTAAAGAACATTGCATCATCAGTCTCTATTTTAGAGGTGATATTGATGTTTTCCACAGCCATAAGTGATGAAGTATAGCAACTCAAGACAGGCCGTGCCTTTCTTACAGACTTACTGTATTTGCTAAAAGTACACAGTGTTCTTGTGTAAGTGGAACATGATGAAGTGCCTCGTGATCTCAGCACAGAACAGCTAGACGACTCTCTGCTAGTGTGAAGTAAGCATTCAAAACAAAAACAAAAAAAAAACAAAAGGCATTATATTAGATGCTCATTGGATATTTTCAGTTTCATTTAGCCCTGTGGACTTAGCATTTCATCACTGTTCAGGAAGACTATATAGAATCAGAAATTGTAATGATTTGAATTATTATTATTATTTTTCTGCATATGGTCTCCTTACCACACAGGGACACTGGGTGAGTAAGCAGCTAGTTCTGACGGTAGGTACCAGCCATGCCTTCAGCTAGTATCAGCAGTGCACAACTAACTAGTCCTGATAGTAGATCCAACTAGACATGACCAGCATTTCAGGTCTTTAGGCTATCATTGCAGTAAGCTCTGGCGTCAGCTTATGACTGCACTACAATACCTCCTCTAAATACACCCCTCACTGCACCTCACTGTACCTCACTGCACCTCACTGCACCTCACGTGAGCAATAACACTTGTCAGGATAACTTATAAGGTGGCCCATGGCATTGTATACACACACATGGATATTCCCTGTTGATTTGTTCATTCATTCTATACAATAGCAGTGCATTTCATGGCCTTTTTGATTATGCTGTGCTACATTTTCCCCTGTTGTATGTATTTGTGTCTTTTATGTTTGCTACTGTAGGCAACAGAATTCTTCTTCTCGCGTTAATAAAGAACGAACTAATTTATATCAATTTATACAGTGCAAACGACATCAGACCGTGTACAAAAGGGTGCACTCAAACGGTGTGATGCAAGGGAACGTTATCGCACAACCCATTCTGTGTAACCTCTACTGGTCCCATGGCTTCCTTTTGTCTGACACATGCTGGGGTGGGGAGGGGTGGGGTTAAGGGTCACCTGTCCTCCAGAGAGACAGCTGCATGCGGTGAGGGATTACATTCACTGTGTGGAAAATCTGATCCCATTCAAAAGTAAAACTAAAAATCTTTTATTGTTCAGGGTGTGGAATGATGGCTGTCCTCTGTTGATTAAAGGCAGTAGTTAGACCCCTTTACTGAGTAACAATTTAAAATCTACAGAAAACAGCTATCATCATGTCACTCAATATTTGTATGATTTTCTGTTTTAAAAACATTGATTTTATATGGTTATCTTTAAGTGTCTACTGTAGCGTATGACCACTAATCTGAGCAGGTGTAAGCCATCAACTGCCAATACAATCGTCCATTGAAACCTAGTAAATGATAAGGTGAGAGGATTGTCTTGGTGTTGTGTTAGTGGCTATTTTCCCTTTTTTGTGAAATGTGTTTTTCCATGAGCAATGGGCACATGCTTTTGGCTCCTGTGTGTCTCTCTATTCTTTAGCCATTATGCTAGTTCTACATTTTATTGAGATGTCATTCAGATTTTTTTTTTTGTCATGGAAAAAAATCTTTTTTGGTCATAATTGATGCAATTACTGTAACTCAGCAAAACATACACTCTGTTTATTTGATCCATTCCTGCCATAGCTGATAATTAATTTTAATTAGCATTTTTTAAGGAACTTACCAGGTGGGGTTTGTTCAGTATTAGTATAAATTACTTTGGCAGGAGAAATAGGTTTTCTTAGCCTTGTCCCAAATGTTTCAATTTATGGCTTTAATAAGCCTGTTAAAATGATAAATACACAGAATTTGAAAGTTAATTATCCAGTTTTAAAAAATTATTAAACAACCTCTTTTTCCCAAGTTCAGAGTTGGTCTTTTCAAGTTAATGTTTCAGCACCTGCAAATTACACAAATTATATTCATTAACAGAATTAGAGAGTAATTCACAAAGCTGTGCTTTCCTGTGAACAAATAAATGAAATAAAATAGAGCACCTATTTGAGCAGTGAATGAGAAATAAGTGCATGTGGATGCTGATTTTGTCACTATTGTCTTTGTGAACATGCACGTCTTGTCTTCTGAGCACAACGTTCTGCCCAGAATGCCAAGGAGCAATGTGATGCACAGACCATTAGTGACATTTAAACCACAGCGTTGGAAAATGCTACATTCTTATTGGTCCACACATGTCATGTGAGTGTGCATTCATTTTGTGGAGCCACATATACAACTCAAGCAGTCTAATAGCATTTTTTTTATATTAATTAGTGCTTATTTCATTCAACATGCCAAATCTGTTGAAGATACTTGCTGCTTCAAGTGAGTAGCCTCACTAGACATTCTATCATTATAGAGACTATATTCCTTAAAAGCACATTGAAATGTTATTAAATGCTAATTCTAAGTTTAGTTGTTTTTAAATTTTTTGTTTGTTACCTGTAGTATAAGGAGGATAAACCAGTAAGGTATTCATCAAATATAATGAACTCATTTTTGATTAAATGGTTCATCATTTCAATCCAGGTTGTATATTTTCCTGGAACAGCACGCCTTGTCGTGGTTTATCCTTTACTTATCAGACAGTCAATAAATGGCACACCCCCCCCCCCCAAAAAAAAGAAGAATATTTCACAATCCGTGTTTCATGCATTCAATTGGTTACCATGAGGTAGCCTTGGAGGCAAATGAGCTGGAGTTTCAACAGGTGCTCCTGCTGCTTCTGAATAGAGTTTCTTCAATATTACTCCACAAACATGTTTTTAAATACCACCTTTGCAAAGTGACATATCAATAACAACACAAAACTTAATTCCAAAATTACTTCCAGTATGAAAAGTTAAATTAGATTGTCAAATTAGGTTAACTGACTTGTCAGTTACAGTTTTTGACGTGCTTGAATGACAGCCTAAACACACATCTGTTTGGTGTCCCACCATGTCAGCTCTTGACTCACTTTAATGGACCTTTCTCTGGAGGCCCACATTATTTCTCCTCCTGGGAGACGACTCTGCATGCCTAATGTGCTGATCATTTGTGCATGTTGGGAGAACCTGGCTACCAGTCTGGCACATCCTGTGGGGTACATCCAGGTGGTCTAGTGCGTCTGGAGCCCATCTTGTCCCCGAGGCCTGTGCGACAGGTACTGCCAGATGCTCAGGTACAAAGTGCAGAGCTGGGCTGCAGCCAGGCAGGAAGCAGCAACAATGGAAGGATTTGCTCCCACGCAGTCCTGACCAATTTAACTGCTGAGTGGTGAGGCTTCAGCCTGCCTTTTACATGCTAATCAGCAGCGTTCAGTGCTCCTCCTCACAGCTGATTGTTGCTCAGTAAGCCGCGCTCTTACTGTCTGTGTCGTGTCACATTTAATTGGCTGTCCTTGTTGCTTAACAGTTGTAGCAGTGAGGCAAAAGGTGGGATATGTGGGCACATAATAACAATGAGATAGAAGAAAAAGAGAGAGGGTGCATTTTTTTGGCCAATCTATTTAAAACCATCTTACAGCAGCACTCGTCAGGGTTTATAGCACATAATTTACCAAATTACCTAACTATGCCTTTTATGTACAGGATTTATCATGTCGCATCACCGAAAGTGCTGTCAGCATTAACCAAGTGTCTAGTGTACAACCGAGTTAAACTTACACATGCATGTGTGATGACATTCATCTCCAGCAGTGTTTTGTGTCGAGAAGGTATCGGTATTTAAACCTTTAGTTTAATGTCCCAGATGTCAGCCTGTTCAGTGAGATTCAGGTTCGTTACTCGTTCACTTGGATCTGATGCGCAGCTATTCACAATGCTCATTTACTCTGCATCATTCTGATTCTTCCCAAGGTGAATAATTGTGTGACTGAGGAATGGTGTTCAGAGGTTTGAGATGCCATTTATGTAAAAAGTTTCTTTTAGAGTTTGCCAATTTAAAAAGCAGGGAGGAAATATGTTTTGTCTGTAGATTAGAAAAGAAAAACTGAAAGTTTCTCTTGCCTCCGTGGTGTCTTTGTGATGTGTTGTGAAAGGAAGTCATACACTTTAACAGAGGCTGCAATTTGCATGCCTGTCTGAGCTAGAAAAAATGTAATATTGTGCTCACAGAAACGACTACTGCTGAAGACCTTTGTGTCCCTGTCTCTCTACTGTTCCAAAGTCAGTCTTGTCTTCACTATTGGCTGAACAGATTGTATTATGCTCTGGGATGCACTTTTAAAAAATAGTTTTTGCTTTGTTTGTCTCTGCTGTTCTTTTGCAGCCATGGAATTACTACTACTTTCAGACCACATACCCTGTTTACTTTGTCTGGAGAATCTACAGCTTTTAAAAAATGAACATCTATTTGTCTGAAAGCACCTGTTAAATACACTCCTTTCACAAAGCTTGTGGCATGCAAGGACAGTCTTGTACATTTCTGGCTTTATTTATTCAGACATGGACATTGGACATTAAATGGACATTAAAATAAAATTGTACTGTTTATATATATATATATATATATATATAATTTTAGCTGCATTGTTAAAAGTATGGCAATCCATGAATCACTGTAAAGACTTAAATTTTTAAAAGAATGCTGATATGTTTACATGATTAAAAACGGAAAAATTTAAGTAGTTTGCCATTTCATGTGAGCTTGCATGTTGTAGTACTTTCCCTCCAGGTTCTCTAGTTTCCTCCTATATTCCCAAAGACATGCTACTTACATGAACTGGCCAACTCAAAATTGCCCTTATTATATGCACATGTATGCCCTTACTTCCTTAGCTACTACAGGCCACACTCAACCCCAAACAGGGTTTTATGATGAATAAACTGAGTGTTAAGAAAGTAATAAACTGCTAAAACCCCACAACATATCTATACTTGCAAAGTGAACTTTACTGTACAAGGCCTCATTTGTGTAAAATAAATGTCCCGGAACTGGGCCAGTGCACCTGAACCTGAAATGCTCCAGAATACATCTTGACTGAGGGGTCAGAGAGCACATTGGAGTTTGGTTATGGAGGTATTTAAACAGCTAAGTAGGGACACAGAAAATAGTGTTGCCATTCACATGACAAGGGGAAAAAAGACTTACATGTAGTTTATCCTTAAAGCTGTCAGTAACATTTTCATAAATGCTTTACAGCCAAACGTGAGTAAAATGCTGGATTAAATATTATAAGTGCAGTCTCATTCTTAAAACATGGAATGAGAAAGAGACTGCATGTCTATGAAATTCAGTACATGGAAAAACAATTGACAGTTAACAAAGGGAAAGATTATAAGGACGAAGAGTGGGGAGATGAATTGAAATTAATGTTTGCCATTGAATTACCAAGAGGGAGAGGGTTAAAAAATAATATGAGGACAGAAAAAAACAAAAGGTTTCATTTTGGATGCTCACGTGGAGCCTCCTTCACTGAGAATGGAATGTAATGCTGCAATAAAACACACTTCACAACATGCAAAGCAGTTTAATTGGCCAAAATTGATGTGAATTGAGAGCACTCTGGTAAAAGCAGGAAGTGACACAGGGGGTGATAGCCTTGTCTCTCCAGGGGTGCATGAATATGTAAGCCCTCTACCTGCACATTGATATGGAAATTCCCAGAATAAGCGCTAAGGATAGAGGCTTTTAATAACAGGCAGGTTTTTGCTGCTACTCTTTAAATTGGGAATTAATTGACCCCCTTCTCAGGGGTGGTTTGGCTCTCACCGTGCCTTTCGCTGTGGCCCAAGACATTTGGGTGGGAAGCTGAGAGAGCCAGTGAAGGCATAAGGGAACTGACAGCATTCATTACCAAAGAGCCCTCATTGGTGAGGACTGCATTTAGCTGAACTCAGTGTGAGACAATGCTCCTTGTTTTTTAACTGCAAGTTTATTCTCATATTTACTCACATCAACAAACAGTGAAGGCAATTTACTGCCACAAAAATCTGCCATGAAAACCTTGATGCCACATATTTGGATACTCTGTGTCAGAAAGGGAAAAAAGCACCAGAAGTGTTGACACAACATCCTTTCTTTTCCCACGGGTTGAATGTGGAAAAATATTTCACATTTTTCATTTGTGTCAGTCTGTGGAGGTACAGGAATGATATAGCTAGAAGTCTTTGCTCAGCCAGTACTGTTCATGTTTTTATAATAATAACTCGTGGTTGAGCATAGCAGAATTTACAAACATCAGGGAGGTACACAGAGTGTGCTTATGAATGCATGTGTACGTTTGTACATAGCGACTGGGCTCAATTGGTAGAACATCAAGTTGGGATGCTGAAGTCAGGCTGGGATGCTGAAGTTTCCCGGTTCAAATCCTAGTATAGCCACCTGGTGTGTCCTTGAGCAAGACACTTAGCGCTAGCTCATTGTAACACGCATATGAAATGTTGTAAGTCGCTTTGGATAAAAGCGTCTGCTAAATGACAAATTATCTAATTTATTTGTGCCTGTCCAAATAACCAACACTGTTTTCCTGAAACTTGACAGTCCACCACAGTACATGGACACTGCATACGCAGCCTGGATGAATCAGACCATGTGTATGAATAAAGTCAGTTAGGAATTCTGTACATGCTGCCCAAAGTGCTGATGCTGTTAACATGCTCTGGTAGTGCATAACTGCTGCAGAGTGTTATCTGGTGGGACTTCAATCCCAATGATCTTTCAGTGTTGTCAGAATAAACCCTGCCTCCTCCAAATTACTGCGTCATAAGGCTTCCTCTGCTCATCCTCGATAGTAACGCTAATCACCACAAAAAAAAATCAGTTGTACGTGGTTCTGCCAGCTGCTGCAGACTGGTGAACTGAGTTTACTCATATTGTGAACGATGAGCTTGGTGGGAAGGAACAGAATGAGACATATGAGAGAGAGAAAGCCGACACAGATGTAGGCGCAGCCCTTGTTTCTACCAATCCCAGTGGCAGAAGCTGTGAAACCTGTGTCACGATAGGTGGGTTTGTGTGTCACATCAAACAAAAGCAGCCAACTAAACTTGGTGTCCTCTGCCAACGTGACATACACATCTAACCTGAAAATGGTCCTTATTTCAGTTACCAAAGGTGGCATGTCACAATTTTTAACTGGAAAGCACAAACAGCAAATAAGAATATATGAGCAAAGTACTCAAAAATTACTTCACCATATCCAGTGAAGAAAAATTGCTCTCGTGATTGATTTAATCAAGCCTGTTACATGTGCTGCTTACTTTATATGTTTAACACTTTCCCAGTGATGTTTTATGTCACTTTCCACACGTCAGGAAATTAGTATGTATACACACCAACATTTAATTATGATAGGTAGTTAAAATGTCAGTTCAAATGTTAAAATATCAAATAATTATTACCTTTTCAGAATGAAAACATACTGGTACCTCAACACAGTGCATGTGCCATGCATGGATAAGATACTGTGTTCATGCAGGTATCTCTTCAGTTAACAGTGAAACTTAACATCATATGCATGGGAACCTCTGCTGTAAACAAAAAATGCTTGTCTCTTATGTTAAGATGATAACATCAGCTGTCCTGCACCTCCTATATGTAAGTGATCTTCGAGATTGTTAACTTTGAGAAAAAAAACACCTAGTAACAGAAAAAAGTTAAGTACTTTTCTGATACTTTTTTTGTATTGCTTCTAACAGTCTGAAGTAACTGCTTAGCCTTCAAAATCACAGCATGGAATTCCACACCAAACACTCAAGTTGTACAGAGTGCCTGACACAAAGGCTGATGGATTAGTCTTGCAATTAGTCATCTCACACTTCACTTGTTCATATGGAAACAGAATTCCATATGTCTGGCAGTGTCAGAGTATGTCATTCTGATGCACTCTTCAAAATGTACATGCTTTTGCAGTCCACACTGACTCATGTTTTTGAGTATTTGGTAATTCTCTTAAAATATGGACTACATTTGGACAGAAACATATCTATTCTCACTTGAAAAGCTCAAAAAAATAAGGATCATTCAGCATTCTGCATTGTTCATAATGGAACAGAATGTTTTGATCTTCATTGAGGATTATACAGAAGAGATGGGAACCCCATTGACGCTGTATACATATTAGGGGTAAGTGTGGCTGTAAGTGTGGCTATACTGTATCAGCCGTGCATGAAGAGGGTCGCTGATAAAGGCTCAAATGATTTTCATAAATGCACATGTGCAACTTGACAGTATTTTCAGGCAAGTTATAAAATAACAGTAACAGCAATTTTAACCATACCTGAATAGGTGTCTCCAGTTTAACAACAACCATGGAAGAAGTATAACTCCTACATTATTCACATTAAGTAAAAGCTCCTAGTTTTTGAACTGAAGAATGCAGTAAGAAATGCCTAATCCATTATAAAGTTACCTGTATGTAACTGGTGTTTGTGGAGCAATGAGATAGTGAGAAAGTTCAGAGTAAGTCACTTCCCCTTTTGAGACATATGTTAGGCTCCAAGACAGTTACTATGTTCCTGACAGTGCCAGTAGCTCCCTGAGATCTGGTGACCAGCAGCAAGCTCAGGTGTTCTTTCTCCACTTTCGCTGATGGCCTTTTGGATGTGATGTAAAAGAAAGCCTTTTGACTCCCAGTGGTAATCGTGATTGACTTCTACCAGGAAAATGTGACAAGTTATTCAACTCAGATTTCCCACCCGAGCAGCAATATGCCCTTGCTGATATCATTTCACATGATGTAGAAGCTAAAAAAGAAAAAAGGTGTATTAAAATGTGAACGGCTTTGCCCTTGAGAAGATTGCTATTGCTGCTTGTTCATTAGCACGTTGTCCGTCAGTGTGCAGGTCACCTTAAACCAGTCCATCACAGATCCTTGTCTTTGATACAGATGAATAACATACAAAAGAGCAGTATTCCTGACACATTTAAGTGATGGAACTGTAAGCACATCGTAGGAGAAACCCAATGTGAATACAGTATTACAACAATCTGAAAACCCCCAAGCAATGTGTCATGCTTGTTACCCAGGTGTCAGTCTTATTAGCTAATTGTAAGCCCTGTCCACTAATTGTTAATTTTATTTTGTACTTTTTGACTGTTATTCAGTTTATTCTTTGAAGTTAGTTTGTGTGTGTGTGTGTGTGTGTGTGTGTGTAGGGGGGGGTTAGTTTGTTCCTGGGTCTAGGATTTTGTTCAGAAGATGACTGGTAATCTGGCATACCAGGCATTTTCCCAGTGGGTCAATCAGTCTGTGGGTAGGTGAGATGCAAATTTTAAATTATTATTATTATTATTATTGCTACTTTGCTCTGCCCATTCCCCTTTCTCTTGTACTCTGATAAGTGGGCAGTGCTGAGGTGCTCTGCAGCTGCGCTCTATTGCTGAACCTGAGAGGCAGACCAGGGGAGTGACAGTGAGCCAGAACAATGGACAAAATGTAAAGGAGGCGTGGCGAAACTGCAAGACAAAACATAAAACAGTGGTTGGTGCAGAAAAATGTGCAAAAATTTAGTCAGTTAAAGCAGGCCTAATGACAGATACAACAGGAACGGATTAATCTAATTTACATTATTTCTTATGGGAAAAATAGTTTCAGTTCCAGAACAATTCTGGAATGGATTGTGTTCAAGAACCAAGGATCAACTGTATAGTGAATTTCTGATTATTTCAACCACCTGTGGATATTCAGACTCATATTGCTTCAAATGTTTCCTTATTGTAGCAGCTACCAAGAAGGGGCTTGGGGAAACATCAAAAACTATTCTGTTCATTCTTAACTGATGTGGTTTATTGTGCTCCTCTTTTATTGCAGAGCCTGTGGGCCACAGAAACCTCACAGCATCTTGTCTGCAGAATTGCTTTCTTAATGTCTGCCACATATGCAATTTCATTCAATCTGAACTTTATCAGAACATTCATCAAATCTGGATTCATATTGGATCCTGTCAATCATTAAGGGAAGGACTGCTGTACACATGAGATGAGGCTTCGAACACAACATGCAATTCGGTGGTCACCTTGTCCTTTCTCAACACAGCATGGTGAGGAAAGTAATATATCTTACTATCTGCAGTTGGTGGATCATCTAGAGGTACATCCTCTGCTATTTCCTGTTTCAAGTAGTCCTGTATTACTTCAGTGTATCTGCTGTAGAGTAATATCCTTTTTGAATTCTTTTCAATCCAATTCAACCATTCCCTTGCAATCTTGTAATTATACTTAAGTTTAGGATGATCCTCTCGCCATGGCAGCCTTACCTGGTAACGCCCCTTCTTTGAAGACAGCCCTTTCCTCAAACTGCTGCAAAGCCTCTTCATCCTGTATACAGTCAGTTCTTTCAGCTGTCATGCCTAGTTATTCAAGTCCCCAGAATGCTTGTAGCTGCTTATCAATCTGTATGTCTTCAATCAAATAGATCTGCATATAGGTAGTGTCTGACATACTGGACACTGCCATGGGGCCCTGCACTTATCAGCTAAAGATACTTTCCAGTGTAAGTAACCTCTGTGCCAGTCTTTTAACACAACCTGTCACAATCTGCCAGCAGTACTCAGATCCGATTAGCACAGAAAGTTCAAATTTATCATCACTAGCAAAGTCTGCGAGTGGTAGACCGCTCTTCTTCATTTTCTTCTGTACCCATTTACCCGGTATCTCCATCATAGCTGAACAGGACTGAGGTATCACAACAGCATCCATTTTCTCTGTCGATTATCCCATACATTCTGCAAGGTGATATTTACTATACTACGTTTCACAGTTGATGAAGTCAGAGAACCAAATGTATGCAGGTTGGATGTCTTTTGCTTAACTACTGGTAAGTTCAGAGCCTTTACCACATTTTCATGTACATAACTTCCCTGACTACTGCCATATAACAAACAGTGTGCTATCTTCCGCCCTGCTGGGCCTATTAGCAGTCTGGAGTTATACAGTGCCTTCACTGTCTCAGTTTACATTCTTGGGATGAAGGATAACTGATGACACTACAGTATCAGGATTTTTTGAAGGTGTGGGAGGTATCTCCTCACCTTTCTCACAAATTTGTTAACGATTCAAAAATGTTGTAATTTCACCAAATTTGGGTTTAAACTATTGGATGTCAATTAAACTAGCTATCCACTGTAAATTCTGTGTGCCTGTTTAAGCGCCTTTAGGTAATTCAATGAAACTGTTATATAACTGTCAGCTGTGTTGGGACATGTTACTGCTCAAAAATGTCCCCAGGAAAACATTCAATAACAAGGACTAAGTAGTGGAAAGTGGATGAATTGTTGTACTTAACTGTACTGTACATGGGGGATATACGCTCATTAAAATCTGCCTCAAAGACTTGCTTAATCTCAGGTATCTTAGATAGGCCTACATTACCGTTGACATGTGTTCAAATTTACAGACAGATTTTCAAAACAATGCAATGTTCAGGGTGTTACCTATGCTCAGGTGTCTATAAAGGTATGTAAGTTAAATTTGTTGCTTTTTTTGGATTTTTAAAATTTGAGCGGGATGCATTCCTAGAGTCGCTGACACACAGAGTACCTCTCCCCCCCACCTCCCAGATGGGGTCTTCACCCAAGGAATGCCTTGAGCCTGAAGAGAGCTGTTTCCACACCTAGAGCACAGACAGAATCCATAATGCTATTTACTGTACATTCATACGCTCCATTTTCAACTATGTATTCTGCAATGTTAGTATGCCCTGGATGGGCTGGGCAGCCAGTCAACCTTGGGCCTCCAGAGGTTTTTTCCTCCACACTGTGGAGTTTTTGGTTCCTACCCTCTTGTCTGGCTTTATCTTTAACCTCAATCATCCGCTTGCTATTAATTCTGTATTATCTGTACTATATTTCTTTAAAGAGCTTTGAGACAACTTGTTGTGAAAGGCACTATATCAAACAAAATTGAAACTTAGATTAATACTAATACTCACATGTGCATTCTAACAATACCAGCAGAATTCTAATATACAACCAAACATCAACCAGCACTGAGACATGGAAAAAGGACTTATAACTCCTAACATAATACTCACCAGATGTGAACAGTTCAACACTTGGACAGAATAAGAAGGAGACAAGACTAGATAATGAGGAGGTGGGGTCACCCATGGACAGACTGAGACACAAGTCAAGACCAAGTGAGTACATTGGTCCATTGACATTTTGACATTGGTAAACACACACAGTGTTTGTGTGTTTTTGAACGGCAGGTTGTAATGGTGGGCTTCCTGAACCAAAAATGCAAGGAGCTGATTTTTTTGTGCCAGTCCAGCCCTGTCCTGGTTACTTGTTAGTCTGTTAGGCCTGGATAATCTATATTTTTGCTTTGTTTTTTTTTTTTTTTTGGTGTAAGAGGCTGTCTCAACAATACGTTACTCAACGATATTCCTTCCAATAATGTTATTACAACACACTGTGCTGTGATTCTCGGAAAAGAATGGGGTTTTAATGGACTTTGAGGGTTGGCGGGTGAGTATCACGAGGACAGGAGTATCATTAATCGATCAGTTCAGTTGGAGACAATGCCGGTTTTGATGGCTTAGTGGAAGTCACAAATAGGTTGGTCTTCCGTTCACTGCACCTTTTACTCAGTAACTGCATTCGAAGTCCTCGCCTTGCCACACGGACGGCTCACTATTCAGTGTGGTGGATATTGCGCTGGCTCTCATTAACGAGCTTCCATCTCCATGTATTCCCTTTTGCCTCTGTGTAATAATGAGTGATTAT
Source organism: Chitala chitala (assembly GCA_025773905.1). Taxonomy (NCBI): domain Eukaryota; kingdom Metazoa; phylum Chordata; class Actinopteri; order Osteoglossiformes; family Notopteridae; genus Chitala; species Chitala chitala. Next base: position 42,038 of record JABJVR010000863.1, read on the forward strand.
GTAATATACCACCTCTTGCTGTACTGATTACTGCAGTGTTTGAAGGGACGAAGGTTTTACTGGATTAGAGGACGATTGAAGCGTGGCAAATCTATTTAGCGGTACATCTAAATTTGCTAATTAACTGCGCTTTCCAGGCAGTGGTTAAAAGCGTTAGTACTCTCATGCTAGCATCAAGGGAACCTTGCCCAAATTGCTTGTGATGGGTCTCTTTGAAAAGCTATATTCAAGTAAATATCATACCATAACGGTTTTGATGGCTAATGGAAGTTATATTATGCGTCACAGATATTGTGGGAAATCATTTACGAGCCTTTAATGGGTACGTTTTCATCTGCTAGCACACTCCTCTCTTTATTCAAAATTGAGATAAACTGAAAATATTTTCGAAAGCGGATAATACAACGCTGCACTCACATGACACTTGCAGCCCTGAAAAATTTACACTAGTGTAAGATAATGAAAAACGAGTCAACGCAAAAACAGAGGCAGACGACATTGTACACAAAAACATGAACTAATGTCTTTCCTCTTGTGAAACGGTTCGAGATCCTTCACAGACTGTAAACCCAGATCGCCTTCAACTCCTGTGGCATGACTGCCCTTTTGAGTGCTTTTAAACATGCCAGCGGTCAACATACAAGTAAATATTGTAAAGGACGAGGACGCGTAATTATCGAAGTTTTGTTTTTGTTAATCAGTGACAATATGCCTATTTAGATGAAAGGGTATATTCAGGGTAAAGTGACCCATCTACATAAATTACAATTTAAGCAGAGCGGTCCATTGCTGGTCTACAGAGTTATGATTGGCCCAATAAACAGAAATTACTTCACACCTCTGAGATCGTGCGCCTTAGATTAGTGAAGACTGCTCCCTGGTGGTATGTTTTGGAATAATCTGCATCTGCTTCCAGGACGGTAGGATTAGAAAAAGTGTACACCTAAATTATCAGTACTTTAGTTTCTCAGACAATGCACTAAATTAAACTGGCAAAACAAGTATGATGAGCGATTTTTTTCCGTAATAGTTGTATGATTGGCACAAGGTCACACAATTTTTTAGTTGTTTTCAGATCTGTCTCTTTCTGTATTTAGCCTAATTGTTGAAGTGCTGTTTGTATAATTTTATGTTGTGCAATTGCCAATATCAAATAAATCACCAGCTCTGGGGAAGTGTCTTAAAAGCAGGAAAAAAAGTTGAGGTACAACAAATGGACTTCTGTGAGCTCTGAACTGGCTCAGTCAGTGGACTGGGCAGGAAACTGGTACTCAAGGCCTGTCAGAGTATTTATTATGGTCATGGTCTTATGGCTAGATGCATATGGAGTTCAGAGAAGCTGCACAAGAATTTATGCCAAAGTTCCATTCTGAAACTTTCTATATTTTATGCTTGAATATTGAGAAAAGATGATAGAATAAATGGGTTGAAAATTATTGCTTGTCAGGCTAATTATGTAAAAGGCAAATGTGTGAGAAGACAAATCAATACTACTAGATATTCTGTCATTGACCAGTTTGCTATGTAAACAGGACATACTTTCTGCCAACTTGTAGTTTGCATTTTGGTCAGAGCTCTATACATTAAAGGTTACAAGGATTTTGCCTGCATTAAAATGAAAAATGCTCCATTCTTGTGAATTGAACCACAGATGCACACTGCTATTTAAACACAAGTGAATAAGAGCCCCAAGGGAATTGGGTGATCTGTAGAAATCGTTATAATGACCAGGTGTATACTGGCATTCTGATTAAACCACGAGGTGAATGGAAAGAAAAGGAGTTCCTGAATAGTACCCAGGGAAAAGTCAGTACCCACCTGCCCAGGCTGCTCTACAATGGAGGCACCTGTAATGCACTTAAATGCATTTGACTTTCATTTTGAAATGTGAACGAAGGGTTTGGAATATGCTACAGGTTTCCAGCACTAACTGGATTTTATAGAGTGGTCCAGACCATGCAAACAACACAAAGTTCACTGCTAGGGCACAACAACATAATGGCAACATCATGATAGCGTTACAAAGTGGATGTAATTCATAAACAAGACGGCTACTGATGAGCAATAAAATTATCCCCGTGGTATGTGCAGGAGATATTATGACAGACAGTTCGTGGCAGGAAACGTTCCATGGTGGCAGACCACTGCCACTGGTAACAAGGCTGCAATCCCATTTGCATGTTTTTGTCAACCTTGGCGATCCACAAAAAGAGCACCAGTGTTGCACATCATATGTTTCATGTACAAATTCTTGAGTTTTCATACCTGTGCATTCATATTAAAAAGCAAAGAGGATCATATGTCTAGGTGAGCTTTATTTCTGCCTGCATCTTGATGACCAGTGTACTGATGATGTACACTAACAGTGAAATCAACCCTTAATTACACATGGGAAATGGATAATTATGAGGAAGCTGTATGTTTCTTTAGTTGGAGGTCTGTCCCCAATATGCAGCTGAAACACTCCCCACCTTGCCTGCCCCTGCTGTGTTTTTATCATAGGTACATGGTGAATGTGCGAGTGTGTGCACATATGTGTGTGTGTATCAGCGGTGGGTTAGAACGGCATGGTATCCCCAAACTTTGTTCCCTTTCTTGTTCCTCATTAAGACAGCATGCACAGTAAGCAGCCAGACAGGCACCGCAGGGGTACCTTTACTGCACACCCCCACTGCACATTTTGATGTGGTCCTGCTTCCCTGTCAATATAATGGGCAGGAAAATGGTCAGGCCACATGAGCACTGCCCGATACAGCAGAACTGTCATTAGAAGTGTTATTCATCAGGTTTTTGCAATTGAAGTGTAAGTTTAAAAACATGTTTTAACACTGACCATCCAGATCTTGTTTAAATGGAAACTTTAATGGATACATTCACATGACATTGGCAGCTTCAGTTTTCTGGAAAGCACAGAACAGCTGTGCACTGCCGCAACAGTGTAAAATATTGGGAAAAGAGGTGCCGAGCACCAAAGTCATTAGTCAAGAAGGAGATAGAATCCTTTTAAGAATGCTATTGTGGTAGAACAAGAGACATAATGTATCAGCGAGGATGAGGACGCAGATGTATCATGGTCTGGTCACGATGGGCTAATGTGATCGCATGGGAAACACTGAACTCAGTGTCATCTGAATTTTCTGCAAACAACAACCGACTGACTCCTGGAGGGGCATCACTAGACCCACTTCATTCAGCTGTCTCAAGCTGCCTTTTGTGGACTTTGCCACTTTAAAATACTGCTCAGTTTGTTTTCTGGCTTTTGTTTGCTTGTCAGGCCTCAGAGGAATATTTTATGTAACGGTGCCGTGTCTCAGCTTATGTTACTATGTTCTGAATGGGTCTAAGCTCTTTAATGCATCTAGGATGCACACACAAATAAAAAGTTAAATGCATTTGTGTGTACAATAAAACTTTGCACTTAAACGTGCTAAATGTATGTGTAAATGTCACTTCTAAGTTACAAAAGCTTCGTAACTTAGAAGGCTGTTGGTACGCAGCTTCCCTTCAGGCTCTGGTTGTGTCTCAGTCAAATCCTTGCTTATTTCCCATGTCTTCCTGTTCCCTGTCTTTGAGCTTTATAATGTGCCTTTGTTTACTAGTTAAAGTAGATACGGGGAAAATATCTCGTCATCATAAAACAATGCACATGTAAAGAAATATGAGAGATACTCTTCTGTAGTTGTTTAAACATCAAAAATTACGATCTCAAGATCATTCGTTCATTGATTTGTATTAATATTTGATAGCACTTGGGTAAACAAAGAACATGTTCCACAGTAGGGTTATACATTTTTCAGCCATTTAAAATGAGTGTGGATGAATTATTTCCTCCAGCTGTAATAGGTGCACCTGACTATTTACTTTGTGGAAACTAATCCAGATGTTTAGGATGATGGTCATTAACCTGATGACTGCAGTTTAAAGGGGACATTTGATTTTGGATGCCATAGAAATGATAAGGCAATGTCTGCATGCCCATTTGCTGTTGAAAATGTCTTACTTTTGCTTAGGTTTTTTTTTTTTTCAGCATAAAATAATGAAATAATTTACACTGTATATGACAATAAAGAAACTGTGAAATGGAAAGTAGCGATACTGGATTGCAAAAGAACAGATAATTCATAATATTCCTTAAAACGCAAATGCATTTTCCCTACTGCAGTTTGTTGAACTGCCTCACAATAAATAGTAAATAAACATGCCGTAAACATTCTGTGCCAAGTTTGCAACATATGTTCAGGTCACTCTCTGAAGGTCACTTCAGAGAGTAAATTTATTTAGTGTGTTTGGAAATCACTGTGATCACAAGTTAGTGGCCCCAAATCTTTCAACGTAGGTAAAGCAAAGGGAAAGCAATCAATTAATAAAAGCTCTGGAGGGACAGTAATACGTTTATGGGTGCATTAAGTATTTCTAAAGTGGAGTGGAGGCAGCTTACTGGGAGTTGGGGGGGACAGGTATTTTTAAAGTTGGTGATAAGAAAATGTTAACTGTAGGGAGGGATGTCCCCCCTTCAGTAATGGTCTGTATGCATGTGGGGTAAAAAAATAACAAAACATGAATTGTAACAAGGTTCCTAACAGTACTGCACCTGTGTATCCAAGAAACAAAATGTGCACTTTCTTTTCCCTTTCTCTGCTACCAGTTTTGTGGACTTTGAGCTACTCTTTACCAGAGTTTACCAGAGGTTATTTATGTTTTTCTGTGAACTGGAAGTTAGCAGCAGCTGGTAGGTTTGAAATGCTGTGGTCTTGTCACCTGGGCTCGCCGAGTGTCAGCACCGCTAATCAAAGCTGTGATCGTTCTCTCCCAGGGCTCACAGTCTCGTCCTGTCCTGCTGACAGCAGCCGTCCTCGCTTACATTAGCAATGCAGAGGATGCGCTCTAATTGATCCACACGGAGGGTACAAAAATGAAGTCTAATCCCCCCGTGCAATGATCTAAAATCTCAGAACTCCTTGATGTAGGCGTAGCAAACGCCTCCTGCGTCTTTATTAGCCACGGTAAAGATGAAGGCCAATTTAGCCTTTCGGTGATCAGCCTCCCTTCACAGCAATGCCAGTTTGGAACTCATTACAGCTCAGGCTGGGGAGTAAATCATTAGCAGATTTATGAGCCTGACACAGACTTTGGACGTGAGGTATAAATTGAGAAAAAATTGGACCGCAGGAGATATCGCATTTCCTTTGAGAAAAATTTGACTAAATGAATAGACCATTAACTGTAGTTACTGTGGAAAATGGCAAGAAATGTAAAGAAACTGTTAAAGTGAGCTGCAGCTCTTTTTGAGACAGTACAAAGTTAGAGCCGGCGACAAAGCCTGAGGGGTTTCTTTTAAACATAAAACAATGAAAAAATATATTTACTGAATTGGCAAAAACAAGTGGATTTCAACAATGTTATAGAAGAAATACTGATCCAAACCGACAAATTCAATACCAGATGGAGAGGCCTTACGAAGAAACTCACTGAATCACAAGACCAATTAAAGGCAGCGCGCGTGTGTGCGTGTGCGTGTGCGCGCGTGTGTGTGTGTGTGCGCGCGTGTGTGTGCGTTTGTGTGTGTGTGTGACAGCACATTGGAGGGGGGGGGGGGAAGAAGCCCATGGAGGACAGACTGTTAACAAAGAAACACTGATAATCAAACAAATAAAAAGGGAAGTAATGGGCGACAGCTGAGCTGAATTAAAATTTCCTCCAGCTGACCTCCTCTCTCTGAAAGTGATTAACCAACCTGGCCCATTCATGTTTAGCAGACAATTGGCAGTCTTGTTACACTCCCATTTCATGTCTTAAAGGGAGGGGAAAAAAAGAAAGAAACACTTTCTGTGTATTGTAGCCATTTTAAGCTCAAAGCAGTGACCTATGGTCTTTCAGTGAGGAAATCCGTAAGGGTGAGCGCTGTGGGTAAAAGGAAGGGGCACCCAATGGTGAAACCAGGCATCTGTTGTAAGCTCATTTATGTGTAGCTTGGGTACTAAAAACAAACATCATTTGCTAAATTTCAACAAATGTTAATAGTAATCAAATTTCTCATGTATTTTTATAGCCATTAAGTACTGTCTTGTCACTTTTTTAATGTTAGGCTAAAATTTCTGTGAAGAGTACATTAATCCCTCCTTTTCTGTGTGTTCACTTTCTGCGGTTTTCGTTATTCCACAGTTAAGTTTCCGCAGTCACCTGTGGTTCAACAATACTAAATGGAAAATTCCAGAAATAACACATATGTTTTAAACTTCATGTTTGGATGTGAATCATCCCTTGTCCAGCATACCCATGCTGTGTACACTACCCGCCTATTTTTCACTTAGTAGCCGTTTCAGTTATCACATTGACTATTGCGGTATCACAGTAAGCCATATTTTACTTAATGATATTTTGAGAAACTACATTCACATAACCTTTATTAGAGTATATTGTTATAATTGTTCTATTATATTATTATTATTATATTATACTCTCCTTAATTTATAAATTTAACTTTGTCATAGATAAGTATAGGTAATATGTATATTGTGTATATAGGGTTCAGTAGTATTTGTTGTGGATTTGACTAATTTGCGGGGG